>SKCR01019017.1:0-52121 GCA_019454045.1 Zanthoxylum bungeanum | reverse complement strand
TCGGTTCCTTGGATTTGGTTCTGTGTTGCTGGGAAGATTTCCTGGCTCTGTAACTATGAGCATTGGCCAGTTGTCCAATTTGATTCTCCAGTGCTTTGATAGAGGCAGATTGGCTTTGAAACATAACATTATATGTTGTTTGTTGCTTTTTGAACATCTCTCAATCCATTCTTTCATTTCTGGTTCTTTTTCAAACTCATGGCCTTTGTTTTGTTGTTGGAATCCAAGTGGTGGATTATTCTTTTGCCTTGAATTATTGCTCCATGAAAAATTGGGATGATTCATCCACCCTAGGTTGTAGGTGTTAGAATATGGATTGTTCCTCTGTCTGTTGAAATTGTGGACATAGTTCACCGTCTCTTTCTTTTGTTTTGGTTCTAGTACTCCTCCATATGGTGAACTTGTGGTTCCAGCAATGTTTACAACTTGTACGCTGAGTGTTTCCAGGCATTTGCACGTCTGATCCAACTTAGTATTCACTGCTGAGTTTGCTCCAACTTCATAAATTCCTGTAATTCTCTGGATCATGCTCTTTTCTGTTGGCCACAAGGAATTGTTGTTAGCCATTTCTTCGATTAATTCCCAGGCTTGATCTTCTCCTTTTGCCATTAGAGCACCTCCAGCAGCAGTATCAATTGTGGTTCTCATTAGTCCAGAAAGTCCATTATAGAAAGTTTGGACTTGAAGCCATTTTGGAATCTCATGGTGAGAATATTTCCGGAGAAAATCCTTGTACCTTTCACAAGCTTCGTAGAGATTTTCCGAGTCATGTTGTACAAAGAATGTGATGTCATTCTTCAGTTTTGCTGTTCTGGCTGGTGGAAAATACTTTGCAAGGAATCTGGTAGTTAGAGTGTTCCAAGTTGTGATGGAACCTGCTGGTAGTGAATGTAGCCAAGCTTTAGCCCTATCTTTCAAAGAATATGGAAAAACTCGTAGTCTCATTGCTTCTTCAGCTGCTCGGTTGTAATTGAAAGTGCCGCAAACTTCCAGAAATTGCTGATGTGGGCATTAGGATCTTCAGTTGCATTTCCTCCAAACTGCACTAACTGCTGAATGCATGTTTTGATGTCACATGCATTTGCTGGTAAGGGAGGAAGTACAATACAGGAAATGAAACTGTCAACCACCGGAATGGTTCTGTCTCGAATGGGTATTGGTGGTGCAACTTCCAGAGGTTCAGGTTCCATATTGACGATTGCTTCTTGGCCTTCTCGCCTTTCCTTTTCAACTGTCTGATGGTTCTTTCAATCTTTGGGTCAAGCGGTCGGAGTTCAAAGCTTCTGGTTCGTCTCATGTAGTGTTTGAGAACCTGAAACACACGAAAACAGAAATAATAAGTAAAAAGAAATTAGATACAAGTAACGTATCTAACCCCAAAACTAATAGTGAAAGATAAATAAGTCCCCGACAACGGCGCCAAAAACTTGACTGGTGCGTAATCACACGCGTATAATGCAAGCACACGTATCGTTCAAGTAGTATAAAAGTATCGATCCCACGAGGACTTAATACCTAAGCTATTAATTTATAAAGCCAATTTTTTATGAGTATCTAATGGATTGTGACTTAAACTTAAAACAAGTAAATAAAATGGCGCGAAAGTAGGTTGAAGAAAATTCAAATTTATTAAACTATCCAGGGTTGTGAATTATTTCAATATCTTTTTAAAGATGAAGTGGTTATTTTACGTTTGTGTAATATACTGGTTTACTAACCTGGAACACGAAATTCTACAAAAGCCTCTGTCGATGGTCAGATGTAAATACCCAGTATAACCCAATTAAACCATATGTCTATGTCAACCAAGTTACCTGAATTCATTAAGTTTAAGTTCCAATTGTGGTTACCCCCACCCGACATGTATATGTCTATCCTGTAAGGAAATCTATTAAAGGGTTATCTATCCTCAAGGAAGATCGTGGGCTATTAAGTTTATTTTAAGTTTACCAGATCAATCTTATTAGTGGTCAGTTAACAAGAAGCATTAAGCTTAAGACTTAATAAGTAAACCTTTATATTACCCAAACTATAAAATAACCCCTTATAAACCGGTGATATTGGATTTAATCACAACCCCAGATAACGGGCTTAACTACGATACATATTTACAACTACTAAAAGCTTAAAAATAAAAGACATAAAGTAAAGTGCTGAAAAGTAAATACTGGAAATTAAAAAAGTTTAAAGTACAATGAAAGAAAATGCTGGGGGTTAAAAGATCAACTTCTATTACTACTATTTTAGATATCTCCCTTAATATAATATATTAACTTGTGTGATATTACCAACCAGCCATATAGATGGTAACCTGATTAAGTCAAATTAATAATTAATTACCAACCGACCAACCAGGCGGTATCCATGTTTAGTCAGGTTAAAACCAATTTATAAATAATTACCAACCGGCCAATATAGCGGTATCCTCATTAAGTCAGGTTTTAAATAGTTATTATATTATGATTAAGGGAGATTAATCTAAATAGCAATAATAAAAGCTTTACCTTTTACCTCAGCAGGAGAGAGTTACCTCCTCATTTACTGAAAAGTAAAGAAAAGAAAGTGAAAATGCGAAAATTAATTACTGAAAGCTGTAAATAAACAAACAAGATACAATCCTCTAGTATTCTTAAGGAATTACACAGAGAAAAGTATGGATCTGAAATGGAAATTTCGGTCTGAATTTATAGGCGTCAATAGGCCTCTCGCGTCACGACGCGCAACCCTTTGCGCGTCGTGACGCCTCGTGAATTGCGGCATGGAGTGCGGAGATGCTGACATGTGCCAGGGGGCACCTGCAACTGAATGATTACTCAATAATTATGTTGATGTGGCAATGACGTGGTGATGTGGATTTTCGGCAGCATGTGATTGTGACACGTGGCATAAGATGATTGGCTGATGATGACGTAGCTGACACATGGCAAACTGACTCAGCATGTGACTGATGTGGATGCCACGTGGCTGACACGTGGATGAAATGTGGAGATGGTGATTGTCTGCAGCATATGATGATGACACGTGACACGGTGCATGTTAGCGGTTCTGCTCTGATGTTGACACATGGCAGGCACATGTTAGCATCCGGCGTATTTTAGCGGTGCATTTTAGCAACGACATATTTTAGCAAAACTTCTCTGATTGGTCCACGTGTATCGGTGCACATTAGCAGACTCCGGTGCACGTTAGCGGTAACGACGCAGGATACGTGTCGTGACATGCCAAATGATAATTTTGCCCTTTTTGTCCGTTTTTCACTGTTTTGGCCCCGAATTGCTTTTAGAGAGTCCTGAAACTTTATTTATCTACAAAATAACACAAAATACATCAAAATATTCACAAAACTAAAAAAACTATACAAAATATTAGGTCAAATGAGTGGGAAATAGTGATACATTTACCACTCATTAGTTAGAATGAAAGACTTGTCAAAAGAAAAAATATTTTTTCTTGTTATATTTAGGTTATTTTGTTTCCAATACAAAACAAACCCTACCTATTCCTCCATGTCAAAATTCGGTCAAGGGATATCTTTTCCTCTTTAATTTTTGTAACATAAATCAAGAATTGATTGTCATCATCATGACAAAATTAAATTACAAAATTAAAGATAAAATAGCCTTTTCAAATTGATAACTTCCAAAACTATCAATAGACTTTCCAAAAACCATTTTTGGAATCTCAAAATAATATCCTTATTTATTAAATCATATATCTAATATAATAATATTATTAATCATATTAATAATATTTATACATATGTGAGTATATAATTAGATTATCCAATTATACTAAATCCGCTATAGCATATCGAGCTAGCACGGGGACCAAATGGACCTACAATTCCATGCTCCAATAATCTCGAAATATTAATTAAGCTCTTAATTAAATATTCTGAATTATTAACTCCTGGTTATTCCACTAAAAACCCGAAGTTGCACTCTCGTTGCCGCATATGATATATTAAGCCGAACCAAGTCAGTGTCCATCGATATAGTCACTACATACAAATTGACCATTCACAAGTATCTTGTAATTAGAGCCGGGTCATAATGTCCGTTATACCCCTCTAATTATTTATATCTTAAGGTCCATTGATTCTCTAATGAATGATTTATTCATAACCATTATGAATTTTAATCTTTTTATTCGTAATAAAAAGACTTGAGCGCTCAAACCGTTCAAGTACCGAAATTAACCCTTAAAAAAGATACTCATCTACTTCTCGCAAGAAGGAGTGAACTCCATATCTATGTAAAATATTCCCAGCTACACAATAGGCTATGCCCCCAAAGTATGTAGCTATTGGTCGAGACTGCTACACCAACCTCACCTTTGTAAATCAAAGGACTCCTACCATGCAGGAGTTCGTAGTACACTCAGGATTAAGATCAATCCATATATGACCATCTAGTAGATCAAAATGATTTTCTTTGCTTAACGGATATTATAAAAAAGTCATTTCCATCTAGGTCCAGTCATATATGATCACATCATACAATGTGCCTCTATTCTCATGTCTCTACATAGGCGATCCCGGATCAAGGTCGCCATACAAATATAGAATGGACCGCAGTTATAGATAAACCATAAACAAAGTACCCGCTTTGTTTGCTCTCTATGGACTGTTTAAGATTACTAACTTCAGACTTAAATCCTCTTGTGTATGACACTCATACACTAAGTCTGAAGGCACATAAGTAATCTAGGGTAATCAAGATAATTTATAATATGCTTGTTAATTAGGTCAAAGATGTTCATGTTCGATATGGAATAATTAATAGGAGTTTGGAAATCAAAGTTAAAGCTTAGAGCTATAGCTACATTTCTAGAGTCATTTGACCACCATTAGGTGAACTAGAATTATTCATGAGACATTTCTTGTTGGGATTCTAAAATTGGTTTATGTTTAGATTCAAATAAATGCATTTAAGTATTTAGAATACATGTATGTTAGTTGTACAACATGTGTTGTGGTTGGTTTTGATGTTAAAATTAGTTTTAAGGTGTATTGAAATGATAGGAGAAAATTGGAAGTGTTTATGATTGATTTGAAGGTTGAAATGGCTCACTGCCAAGTGAACGTCTCGACTCTAACCTCCAACGTCACGACACTGAGCATCAGACCTAGGAGCATCGCGACTCCCATCCTTCCTCATCGTGATGCTGAGACATTCATCTCTCGGGGTTGCTCTCGCACTTTGGAGCATCTCGACTCCCAATCCAGAGCGTCAATAGGGTTGACGAACACTAAAACTTTATTTTCTCTATTCCGGAGTTTCTAGACTCCGATTTGATCCCTTTTTTTTTCCTACGGACTCGTATCAGAATGTAATTTTCATTAAAATATTTTAAAATACCCCTATCATTGATATCTTTGGGGTAGACCCACTTGCGTTGTGCGGGGTACCGATCCGATCCTAGGGGTTCCACAACTGTCCTAACAGAATGGTATCATAGCAAGGCTTTACCACGCAACACATGTTGCATGTTAGACATGTATTTGAATCTATGCCTCTGTATTTTAATTTAATTATGCATAAGTCGTATTGGATATGTATTGCATGTTTTAAATTAAAATTTTGACCTAATTAAATTAGTGACTTGATTGTCATAAATTTCCCTCGATTAGGTGATTACTTTATTTTAAGTAATAATATTAGTAATGTTGGAGCATTATTGGATGATCCGTCTTGTCAATACAGAGATGAATGAGTTCTTACTACTTATATCCAATATCGTCATTAGTGTGAGGGTATAAATGCTCGAAACTTAGGTTGCTTCGGTAAAATATTAGATTTAGCATGATGAGTTAATGTAGTCACCCAAATTCATCATTAGTGTGAGGGTTTAAATAATAATCTCATTAGTGCACATTGACAAGTTTACACCTAGAACACGTCTTAATCCAAGATCATCATTAGTGTGAGGATAAGTGTAGGACACAGAACTTGACGACGCTGTTCTAGACTCACGGCCTAGTTGGGAGTACGAAATAACATGGAGTCGCCACCCGGTGTGAACCGGGACAAAGATTTAAGGCCGCACTCACCCCTCGCAAGGGAAGACCTCAAACCGTTGGGTTCGGAATGGTCCCTTACTCATGCCACTTGGGATGAAAGGATTTATGTAATAATTTAATTAGGCTTAAGTAACACTTATTTCCAAGAGTATCATGGTTCTAAATTCACATATACAAAATGAAACTTACACATACATTTCACATCTAAGATTGCATGCTTGAAAATACCTCAAAGTAACAACGAACATACAATTTCATTTAGCATATCATGTTCACGGAAAACACAAGCATACATATGAGCACTTTTCCAAGTGATACGTGGAATTGTATCCCAGGTACAGACCGTACTACCGTCCATTCGGAATCGGCTACGGAATTTATGTCTGGGTTTCCATCCGATATACCACAAGAAATAATACTCCCAAAGTCATCATGACATAGGTATATGAATCGTAATACGTTAAATCAAGACTAAGGCAAATGACGCAACCAATGGAACAAACATGCTTTTCATTATGATGTGCACAAAGATAAGAACGACTATATGGGGGTTTCATAAAAAATCACCTAAGAAACAATTATACATGGCATGTGATGAATATGTCTCAGTTCAGTGTGTTCGCGTTCGTGTAGCGTTCGTAAACGCGTTCGAACGGTAAACAGAAGGTTCGCGTTCGTATGGCGTTTGATAACGCGTTCGAACGGAACCAGACCTGATGCATGATAAGACTAAGAAAGTACGTGTGCGTTCACGTAGCGTTCGAGAACGCGTTCGAACGGTAAACAGAAGGTTCGCGTTCGTATAGCGTTCGAGAACGCGTTCGAACGGAACCAGACCTGATGCATTATGAGACTAAAAAAGTGCATGTGCGTTCGCGTAGCGTTCGAGAACGCATTCGAACGGTAAACAGAAGGTTCGCGTTCGTGTAGCGTCCGAGAACACGTTCGAACGGAATCAGACCTGATGCATGCGACACAAAGAATAAAGATGACAATGTCAAGCTCAGTATGTCCGATCAAACGTATCTTGCATTCAACCGAACACACATCAACCGGCGCGGCAAAGCATCGTGGTAAAGGGGTTTAACCCCTCCCCATAGGGGATCTCACATCGCACTTACTAAGCCCATGCGCTCGATTGAATCATGCATACAAAGAATTAAAAGCAATAATATTAAACGTAGTATGCTTGATTGAACGTATCTTGTATTCAACCGAACACACATCAACCGGCGCGGCAAAGCATCCTGGTAAAGGATTTTAACCCCTCCAATTATGGGACCTTCCATCGCACTTACTAAGCCCATGCACTCGATTGCATCATGCATACAAAATAAAGACAATCGTATCAATTTTAGTATGCCCGATTGAACATATCTTGCATTCAACCGAACACACATCAATCGGTGTGGCAAAGCATCGTGGTGAAGGATTTTAACCCCTCCAATTAGGGGACCTTTCATCGCACTTACTAAGCCCATGCACTCGATTGTATCATACATAAATAAGCAACATGCAGAATTCAAGTAACGAAAAATAGATAAATCAATCCAAGATGAAACAAAAGAAGGTGCCGTTTACTCAAGTGGTACGTGGAGTTGTATCCCAAGTACAGACCGTACTACCGTCCATTCGGATTCGGCTACGGAATTTACGTCTGGGTTTCCATCCTATATACCACAAGAGACGACACTCTTCCATTCATCCAATACCCACAACACACATCATATACAAACAATATTCAACAAAGAATTAAAATACAGTCAAAATAAATGACAAGAATCAAATGAAGATGAGTGTGGGAAGTACCCTCAGGTCTAACCTTTTAAGCCGTCTCTCGGACTCGCGTTTCACGCAGATCGGAAGGGGTAAAACTCCGCAACTTTTCTGGTTCACTGGTTTGCCTTTTCCTGCGCTGTTCGGCCACTCAAACTATTGTTTCGACTCCGTTTTGCTGCTGTTTCCTTCTGGTTTTTCTGCCGTTTCCTCTGTATTTTCTGCTTACTGTTTCAGGTCTTGTTTTTGGTGTTTTAGGCTACTGTTTTTGACATAGTTTACCGCTATTTTAAGGTGATTTGGGCTGCTGTGTTTGGTATGATTTTCGGTGATGTGTGGAGGTTTATGGGGCTGATTTTCGGTGGTGATTAGGGGTTTTTTTGGTGGTTGTAGGGGGTGTGAATGGCTACTGTATTTTCGGTGATGTGGGGGTAAGGATGAAGGGAATGATTTGCTATCTTTCTTGTGATTGGCGTGTGATGTCTTAAGGTTTCTTGCTGTGACTTGCGTGTGAGTAGTGTATGAGCTAGGGAAGTGCATGTCTTGGTGAGGGGTTGTTTATATAGAGAAGGGCTAGGGCTTCACCTTGTCTCACAAGGAAGGGATTTTGGCATTAAAAAGAGGATTTGATTTGGTGTTGAGCAAGGAAAGTCAAAGATTGAAGGGGGACAAATCTTGGCTAGATAAGGAAGTCAATATCTTTAATTTGTTATGATTGATTTTAATTAGGCATGACATTTTTTAATTTAGTATGTGATTTGTTTAGTTAGGAAGCTAATATATTTGATTTATCTTATTAGGTATGATTATATTTTATGTTTTATTTAATTGGTAAATGGTTTAAATATTTTATTTAATATTTAATGTTTAATTTAATTAAATCGGGATGTGTTTTATGGGCTTTGGGGGGCTAATTGGGCTGGGGTGCGAGGCTAGCAGCAAAACCAGAAATACTGACTCCGTTCGAACGTCCATTCGAACGCGGCACGAACGTCCGCAATCTGACTTACGTTCGAACGAAGTAACGAACGCAGCACCAACGAAGACAGTGAACTTGTGAAATGAACTAGATGACGTACTTATTTCGAATTTCCCCTTCCGACCTTCGTTTCCCGCAATATCCTTAGCTAAAAGGTAGTGCCTCCAACTGAGACTCATCATCGGGTTTCACATGCGAAAATGCAATGCCTACAATAAGAAATGGTTCAGGATCAAATTAGGAGTCACTTGATGTGATTGACCTTGGAGGTCTACCTAATGAGTTTATAAAGGCCAAGATCGTCATTAGTGTGAGGCTGAAGTAAATGTCATGGGATCCACTTCCCGCTATGAAATTTTGATAGTCAAATTTCTATTTTTCCATTAAGGGAGATTATGGAATTACGTAAAGTAGTGGGAGGGCACTAATAGAATTAAATTTCCATAATCAATAAGTGTTATTATTTTGAAATGAAAAATATTATGCTACTGTTTAAAAATGTTGCCTTGTAGATGGCTGCCGCTAATCCATTGATGAGACTTTTGGATACCAAGAAGCTAAAAGAAGCCGAGAACTATTTCGAATGAGAAATGAACATACGTCTTGTCCTGGAGTTTGAAAAGTTGACTTATGTCACTATCAATCCACTTCCTGTTGAAATTGATTCGGACTCCACTCCTAAAGACCGAGAAACTTTTAATAGATGTAAGGATGATAACTTTAAGGTGAAATCCTACAGTTGGGATCGATGGTTACAGATTTGCTGAGATAGTACATTGAAGTACCAGACGCTTGGAGCATCATGCGAACACCCAAGGAGTTATTCGAGCCAAATCAAGAGATCAAAATTTATCGGAGGTCTAACGAATTATTCTGTGCTGAACTTAAGGATGAAGGAGCTATCAGCATTCATGTTTTGAACATGATCGACCATATTCGATACCTAGAATGACAGGGCATTGTGATTGATGAACGGCTGGGCCGTAATTTGATTTTGTCTTCTTTGTCTGGTTCTTATGCTGGATTTGTATTAAACTTCCATATGCACCCAATGCAAGCTAGCTACGAAGAACTTCATAATATGTTATGCATGGCGGAGCATGATTTGAGGAAAGATAACCCTACACTGTACCTCCATGATGGAACTGGCTTTTCAAAGACTTATAGGAAGTCAAATAAAATAAAATTGGGGAAGAAGAAGATTGCAAAGAAGAACTCCAAGAAGCGCAAAGGCATAAAACTACAAATAGCTCGTGATCAATATCTACATTGCAAGAAGTCTGGACACTGGAATAAGGACTGTCCAGAACTGATAGGAAAAGTAGGACCCTCAGTTATGCTTTGTATTTTTCCAATTATTGACATCTCATTAGCCTTAGATGCAATTAGTGAATAAGTGTTAGACATTGGCAGTCCTACCCATATTTACAACTCCCTGTAGGTAATGAGGGTAAGAAGAAGGCTGGATAAATGGGAGATCCAGCTTAGAGTTGAAAATGGCGAGACATTGGATGTTAAGCCATAAGTACAATTATTTTAGATCTCCCCAATGGTTGTAAATTAAATTTACAACTTATCAGACAAATAATATCACTGCCAATATTAAATAAAAAGGGATATAAAATAAACTTTAAGTATGAAACTTTATGTTTATATGATAAAATTAATTTATTGAAATGTGAATATTCTTTATTAAACGGTCACTGTGTTTTAGAAACATATAGATATGTCTTTAATGTAGAGGAAAATACAAGTACGAAATCTAAATTAAATAATATAGAATTATGGCATATGAGATTGGGCCACATAGGTGTTAGACGTCTATCCAAATTGGTAAAGGATGGTTTGATTGAAAATCTTACCTTAGATCCTTATCCGATTTGGGAGACATGCAACCAAGAGAAGATAACAAGGGCCCCATTTCTTGGTGTTGGATATCGTACTAGAGATTTATTAGAGCTAATACACAGTGATGTGTGTGGTCCATTAAATCATGCCGCTCATGATGGTTCAACATACTTCGTAACTTTCACGGATGACAAGTCTAGATATGGTTATGTCTATTTGATGAGACATAAGTCGAAAATATTTGACAAGTTCAAAATATTCCAAAACGAAGTTGGAAAATAAACTAGTAAATTCATCAAGTGCCTTAGATCAGATCAAGACAGTGAATACATGAGTGAAGAATTCAGAAATTATTTAAGGGAGAATGGAATTCTTGCCCAATATAGCCCACCGGGAACACCTCAACAAAATGGCATGTCTGAGCGTATAAATCGTACTTTATTGGATATGGTGTGAACAATGGTGAGCTATACAGATCTTTCCTATTACCTTTGGGGATATGCTTTACTTAATGCTGCCCACATACTTAATAGGGTTCCATCAAAAGCTGTTTCTACGAACCCCTATCAGATATGGTTCTGTAGAAATCCAAGTCTTAGGTATTTAATGATTTGGGGTTGTCCTGCATACGTTAGAGTTATGCAGCGGGATAAATTAGCATCCGGGTGTATAAATGTAGGTTCTTTGGATATCCTGATAATTCCATAGGATATTAATTCTACTATTTTAAGCAAAGAATGTATTTGTTGTTCGATTTGCCACTTTTCTTGAAAAGGAATTTTTGAGAGAAAATGGGAATTGCAGAAAGATTAAACTTGATGAGTTTGATCCCAAGAATAAGGAACCTGAGATAGAACCAGAGATCTAATCGGGTATACGTCATTTGGTGCGGCGAAGCATCGTGGTAAAGGATTTTAACCCCTCGACATAGAGGACCTTTAATCCAACTTACTAAGCCCATGCGCTTTATCTCATCATTACACAAACAAATAACATGCAGAATTTAAATAACGGATAATAAACGAATCGAAACAACATAAAACAAAATATGCGCCGTTTGCTCAAGTGGTACGTGGAGTTGTATCCCAAGTACATACCGCACTACCATCCATTCGGATTCGGCTACCGAATTTATGTCTGGGTTTCCATCCTATATACCACAAGAGGCGACACATTTTCCATTTTATTCAAAGCCACAACATGCATCCATGAACGACTCTTATACGAAATAAACAACTAAAACGATTAAAAGATGAATAAAAATAAATACGAAAAGTGCCCTCAGGTCTAACCTTTTATGTCGACTCTCGGAAGTACCGTACACGGTCGTCGGAAGGGTGGATGCTCCGCAACTCCTCCGGTTCACTGGTTCAACATTTTCTCTCGCTATTTCGCTGCTCAAGCTACCATTTTCGCTCCATTTCGCTGCTGTTTTACTGCTGTTTTATCGTTGTTTTACTGCTGATTTGCGGTCACTGTGTTTGCTATATTTAGGCTACTATATTGGGTGTGTTTTTTTGGTAATTTTAGGGGTGCAAGGCTGCTGTTTCTCGGTAGGTGCAGTGCGGTTTTATGGCAGTTTATTCGGTGATGTTAGGTAGTTTCAGGGAGGGTGTTTTGCGGTGATTACAGTGGGGCTTTGTGACTATTTCAGTGATGCAGTTTTGGTGGCGTTAGGGGACTGTTTTGGGTGATGATTCTCGGCTATGGGGAGGTGTTTAGGGGGCTTGATGTTTTCGGTTATGGAGAGTGAGGGATGAAATGAGAATTCTTTTATGCTTGTTCTTATTTTGGTCGTGAGGACTAGGGATTTTTCTTGCTGTCTGTGCGTGAATTGAGGCTAATGGCTTGTGTTTGGCTTAGGTCTTCACTTGGCCTATGTTTCATTATGGTTGCATGGAGTTTGTGTGGCTTCTCGTGTGAGTCGGTGTAGGGGTTATTTAGTTGTTAAGGTTACCGTGTGGGTGCCGAGAGGGGTGTAAGCTGGATTGAAGGTTTCTTTGTTGTTGTTTGTTTCGGTCAGGGGCTGGCATTGGTGAGTTGCATATGTGTGTGGCTTGCTTATTAGGTTATGGTTTCTGTTTCATGTTGATAGGGAGAGAGAAGGGAGAAGAAGGCGTGTGGTGACTGCTTGGAATAATCAGAGTGAGAGTGTTTATGTATGTGCCGTGAATCAGTTAGGGTTTTTGTTCATGGCCGAGAGGGGCATGAGGGCTGCATGAGTATTTAAGGTTTATTGCTTTGGTGTTTGTTGCCGCGGGGATGCTCTCTATGGGGTTAGGGTTGCAGTTTAAGTTCTATTTTATAGTTACAAGCTAGGGTTAGGGTGTGAAGCTAGCAGCAAAACCAGAAATACCGACACCGTTCGAACGCCGATTCGAACACTACACGAACGCCCGCAATCTGATTGACGTTCGAACGTGGTTGCGAACGCAACACGAACGAAAACAGTGAACTTGTGAAATGAATCTGATGACATACTTATTCTGAATTTCCCCTTCCGATGTCTGTTTCCCGCGACTTCCGTGACTTAAAAGGTAGTGTCTCCAAATGAGACTCATCATATGGACTTATATGTAAAAATGCAGTGCCTACACGGTGCAAGTCTCAAGTTAAGACCAAATACACCTACCCTGATTCGGACTTCCATAGACATATAGTCATACTACCAATGGAATTCCGAGGGGTCTATCCAGAGTGAAGCTGTTTCCGTACCATCAGTAAACACAACCTCCAATTACACTTGCATAAGTATCCAATACTTAAATATATGAGAACTATGTCGTTATGCCCCCACAACGCGCACAAGTGCAATACTAGTCTATTCCGCATTATCGATGTCCAGTCTCGATAATACTACGACTAGGGATGTTTTAATGATTAAACTTTCATGGATTGATACTGTGTCATATCTTATCAATCCAGAACTAATCATATGGACTTTTATCATTTATATATCCCGGTAATCTAATTACAAATGATAAAAGAGCAATTTCCTTTGTCACATAGTTAATTTGTACAACAACACCATGTTCTGTACAAATAGTGATGCTTTGGGTCATAATTGTCCAACAAATACCACGTACCTTTGGAATAAATAATATGCTTTTATCGATTAAATACTTTAATGAAATTTGGTCTGTTTGTTGAATTCTAAATTTTAAAACCCATTAGTGGACTAATAATTTAATAGTTAAATTGATTAGATCACTAAAGCAACTTGATTAAATTAGTTTAATTAAGTTAATTGGTTAGTAGAGACTAATCGAGATTAGTGAATAAAATTTTAGGAGTTAAAATTGGTTAGATCACTAAATCATCAACTAGTATTAATAAGGTTATGACTTTAGCCGAGCATAATCTAAGATTAATTAAATACTAGTGAGATAGAAACCTTATACTTTAAAATAATGAGTGGGAGAGGGGTATATCACAATATATCCCGCGATCTTCATTGTTATCCAGAAACATGAGATTCAGTAGGCGTCTCGAGATGGCTTTGCTTTCGCCCCCTACGAATGGTGTCCTTTTTGGGTCAATATCAGGTTTGGATTCTGAAAGGATAGAGACTCTAGATGTATATGGTGATATGACATACCCTACTGTGGCACTTCAGTAGTTAAGTCTAATGGATCCGAAATAATGGGTCACACTCATAAATGAGTGATTAAGTTGTTAATCAAAGCTTCCTTGATCAAAATAACGATAGTTGATTAATATAGGAAAAAGAGTTATTTCAGATATATTAATCAATTGAGAATGTCTCAGTCTATAATGCGAATACTTGACCTACCCTAAGGCAGCACTTATTTGTTGGATGATAGATAACTGTGGCATATTAATTCTTTTAGGTTTCTAATTCATTATACATTGATTATGCATCATGTTTAATTTTATGCCTAAATGTTTGACAATTTTAATATGTGACGAATGAATGTTGAATGCGCGTTTATTATTTTTCAGCCATGGCATCTGCAATTATCTCAATTCTCAAACAACAAGAAAAATTAACGGGGGAAAACTATGTTAATTGGAAAAGTGACATGAATTCTATTTTGGTATGCAAAGACCTTAAATTTGTCCTAATGGAGGAATGTCCTCCTGAGCCAGCACCAAATACTGGCAGAGCTGTACGTAATGCCTTTAATAATTGATTAAAGTTGATGAGAAAGCCCATAGCTATTTCATAACATCCATGTCTGAGGTTCTTGCTGCACATAATGAGCCTATGGCGACAACATCAATGATTATCCAGTCATTACAGAATGTGTTTGGGCAACCTTCAAATATGCAACAATATGAGGCAATAGTCTATGTATTGACCGCTAGAATGAAGAAAGACACATCAGTCCGAGACCATGTGTTAAGGATGATGTCTCATCTTAATATGGCTGAAACCCATGGTGCACGTATCAATGTGCAAATCCAGGTGACAATGATCATGGAAACCCTTCTGAAGAGTTTCCTGCAGTTTAAAAGCAACTGTTCTATAAATAAGTTGACTTTTACGTTGACTGGACTGCTAAATGAGCTCACCAATTACGAGTCTGTCATGATGGGTCCTCGTAGGTCCAATGCTGAGGCAAATGTTGCCGAATCTTCTAAATCTACAAAGAAGAAGAATAAAGGCAATTGGAAGGCTAAGGCAAAACCAATGAAAAAGAAAAACAACAAAAACTCTAAAGGAACCAATGCCAAAGGAAAATGTTTCCATTGTGAACAACAAGGGCATTGGAAAATGAATTGTCTGAAATACCTTGCTGAGCTTAAAGAGAAGAAGAATACAGGTAAATATGATTTACTTGTCATTGAGTCTCTTTTGGTGGAGGATGATAAATCCATATGGATTGTTGATTCTGGTGCCACTAACCATGTTTGTTGTTCTTTGCAGCTACATGACTCATTGAGGGACCTTGCTGAAGGTAGCTTTATCATGAGAGTTGGGACAGGGGATGTTGTTTCAGAAAAAGAAGTGGGAGTTTCAAATTTGAATTTTAATAAGAGTTATTTATGTTTGAATTGTGTGCTATATATTCCTGGTTTTCGCAGGAATTTGGTTTCTGTAACAAGACTTATGGAATGTGGTTTTTCTATTTCATTTAATAATAAGTCAGTTATTATTAGTAGAAATGGATTAAATATATGCACGGGAAACTCTAAGAATAATATATATATATTCATACCGTTAATGAATGAATCACTATTTAATACTGAAAGGTTTAGGATTAAAAGATCTAAAACTAAAAGGCAAAAGATTTCTCATGATGATACCTATTTATGGCACCTTAGACTTGGTCACATTAGCCTTGACCGGATAGATAGACTAATTAATAATGAAGTTTTAGATCAGATAAGACTCAATACTTTACCTGTCTGCGAATCTTGTCTAGAAGGTAAAATGACTAAGAGACCTTTTACTGGAAAAGGGATAAGAGCCAAAGAAACCCTTGAGCTAATACATTCGGACGTTTGCGGATCGATGAATGTAAGAGCCCGAGGTGGTTATGAATACTTTGTCACTTTCATTGACGATTATTCTAGATATGGGTATGTTTACCTAATGCAGCATAAATCAGATACATTTGAAAAGTTCAAAGAGTATCGTGCTGAGGTTGAGAACCCGTTAGTAAAAGCATCAAAATTCTACGATCAGATCATGGAGGGGAATACCTTGATATAGATTTCGAGGAATTCTTAGTTGAGCATGGAATTATTTCACAGCTCAAAGCACCTGGAACACCACAATAAAATGGTATTGCAGAAAGGAGAAATCGGACCCTACTAGACATGATGAGATCAATGTTTAGTTATAGCACTCTACCTAGTTCTTTATGGGGATATGCATTGCAAACGACAATGTATATCCTGAATGTAGTTCCTTCTAAGTGTATTCCTAAGACTCCCTTAGAGTTGTGGAATGGTCGTAAAGCTAGTTTGCGATATTTCTGCATATAGGGGTGTCCAGCACATGTGCTAAAGAACAAGACTACTAAGTTGGAACCACGTTCACATGTGTGCCTATTTGTAGGCTATCCTAAGAAAACTAAGGGTGGATTCTTTTATAGTCCAGAAGATAATAAAGTATTTGTGTCGACAAATGCTACATTTTTTGAGGAGGACTATATGAGAGAGTTCAAACCTCGAAGTAAAGTGTTACTTGAGGAGTTACTTGCTGGTACGACCAGTACACCATTGTCAAATATTGACAAAGACATAACACCTGTTACATCTGAAAGTCAGATGCAAGTTTATAAGGATACCATACCACCTAAACGTAGTGGGAGGGTTGTGAGACAACCTGAACGCTATCTAGGAAATGGTGAGGTGCAAGTTGTTACATCTTGTGATGGTATAGATGATCCATTGACCTATCGTAGTGCAATGGAAGATACTGATAAAGAGGAATCACTCAAAGCCATGAACCTTGAGATGGAGTCTATGTACTCTAACTCAGTTTGGGAACTTATAGACTAACCTGATTGAGTAAAACCCATAGGTTGCAAGTGGATCTACAAGAGAAAAAGAGGAATAGATGGGAAAGCACAGACTTTCAAGGCTAGGCTAGTGGCAAAGGGTTATACCCATGAAGAGGGAGTTGACTATGAAGAGACTTTCTTGCCAGTAGCCATGCTTAAATCCATCAGGATTCTTCTTTCCATTGCCGCACTATGAGATTTGGTAAATGGACATCAAGACTGCATTCTTGAATGACAATATTGATGAGAGTATCTATATGGTACAACCAGAGGGGTTCATAACCCAAGGTTAAGAGCAAAACGTTTGCAAGTTGCAAAGGTCCATTATGGGCTCAAACAAACATCTAGATCTTGGAACATAAGGTTTGATACTACGATCAAGTCTTATAACTTTGAGTAGAACATCGATGAGCCTTGTGATAAGCGGAAAATATATCAATATTTACCGCCCCTTTTACTTAATATTTTGTTTAGTTTCTCGGGTTTGATGAACGTTTTGATGTGTTTTAGCTTATTTTACAGATAAAATAATATTGGGACGGAATGAAATCATTTAGGACGAAATGTTGGTCAAATAAGGGCAAAAATTGGACTTGACATATTAATTTCAGAGATTGGAAACTTGAAAGGGCGTTCTGACGAAGTGCAGTTTCGGAAATTCCAGTTTTGCGCAACTGTTATATTTTGGGCATAACTTTTTACTCCGATATCGGATTGAGCGGATTCAAGTTCCAGATTAAAGAAGACTAAAAGATCTACAACTTTAAAGAACAAAATAATTTCTAAATCTGAAGGTTTCATGACCGAAAGTGATGAAATATCCGGAAGTGTGTTATGTGTAATTATTAAGTCATTTTCAAAGCAAAAAATAAAAATAAAAAAATAAAAAATAAAAATAGTCAAGCTCCCACCAAACATGATAGCAATTAATATTGGATTTGGTGGAGCAATTAGTGGAGTAATTAATAATGGATTTGGTGGAGAATTTAATAATGGATTTGGTGGAGGTAAAATTGTACCTATAAATACCAAGCCATTTCATTTGTAAATTCATAATTTCTTCTTTGAAATTCCTTAAGAATAACTAAGAAGATTGTATCTTACTTGTTTATTTACAGCTTTCAGTAATTAATTTCCACTTTCGCACTTTCTTTTCTTTACTTTTAAGTTTTTACTTTCCGCAATTTTACTGGGGTAACTCCCCTTTGCTGGGGTAAAAGGTAAAACTTTTATTATTGTTATTTAGATTAATCTCCCTTAATTATAATATAATAAACCTGACTTAATGAGGATACCGCCATATTGGTTGGTTGGTAATTAATTATAAATTGGTTTTAACCTGACTAAGCATGGATACTGCCTGGTTGGTCGGTTGGTAATTAATTATTAATTTGACTTAATCAGGATACCGCCTATATGGCTGGTTGGTAATTATCACGCAAAATTAATATATTATATTAAGGGAGATATCTAAAATAGTAGTAATAAAAGTGGATCCTCTAACCCCCAGCATTTTATTTTATTGTACTTTTACTTAATTTACTTTTCAGCAATATACTTTTGAGCAATTTACTTTTCAGCAATTTACTTTCAGCATTTACTTTTCAACATTTAATTTTCAGTATTTAATTTTCAGCATTTACTTTCCGTCATTTACTTTTCAGTATTTAATTTCCAGCAATTTACTTTATGTCTTTTATTTTATTTAAGCTTTTACTGCCCGTAAATATGTGTCGTAACTAAGTCAGTTATCTGGGGTTGTGATGAATTCCAATATCACCGGTTAATATGGGGTTATTTATGGTTTGGGTAATATAAAGGTTTATTTATTGAGCCTTAGTCTTAATGCTTCTTGTTAACTGGCCATTAATAAGATTGATTCGGTAAACTTGAAACGAACTTGGAAAAGGGATTTTAGGTTTAAACCCTAGACACAATAGCCCACGATCTTCCTTTAGGATAGATAACCCTTTAATAGATTTCCTTACAGGATATGAATATACCTGTCGGATGGGGGTAGCCAAAATTGGAACTTAATCTTAATGAATTCAGATAACTTGGTTGACATAAGAATATGATTAATTAAGTTACACATGGTATTTATATCTGACCATCGGAAGAGGCTTTTGCATAATTTTGTGTTCCAGGTTAATAAACCGATATATTACACAAACGTAAAATAACCACTTCATCTTTTAAAAAGATATTGGAAAGATTCACAACCCTGGATAGTTTAATAATATTGAATTTTCCTAAATTTCATTTTGCACAATTTTATTTTCTGTTTTAAGTTTAAAGTCACCACCCAATCAAACAATCAATCCATTAGATACTTGTAAAAATTTGGATTCATTAATTAATAGCTTAGGTATTAAGTCCTCGTGGGATCGATACTGTTTATACTACTTGAACGATACGTGCGCTTGCGTTATACGCGTGTGATTACGCCGTAGATTTTATGGGACCCTTTGTTCCATCATTTGGAAACATGTACATACTGGTTTCCGTAGATTATGTCTCCAAATGGGTTGAAGCAATTGCGTTGCCATCCAATGATTCAAAGGTGGTGATCAAGTTCCTTAAAAAAAATATTTTCACTCACTTCGGAACACCTCGGGCGATTATTAGTGATGGTGGCACACATTTCTACAACAGATACTTCGATACACCCCTATCCAAATATGAAGTTACTCATGAAGTTGCCACAGCTTACCATCCATAGTCAAACAGGCAAGTTGAAGTTTCAAATAAGGAGATCAAAAGAAACTTGGAGAGAACCGTTGGATCAACAAGGAAGGAGTGGTCTGAAAAATTGGATGACGCATTATGGGCCTACCGGACAGCTTACAAGACACCCATTGGTATGTCCCCCTATCAAATGGTGTTCGGGAAAGCATGTCATCTGCCAGTTGAGCTTGAACACAAGGCGTACTGTGCACTCAAGAAGTTGAATCTTGATCCACAAGCTGCAGGAGAGAAAAGACTTCACCAACTCAATGAGTTGGAGGAATTTCGCCTACAGGCTTATGAAAATGCCAGATTATACAAAGAGAAGACCAAGAAATGGCATGACCGAAAAATAGTGCGCAAATAATTGAAACCAGGGCAGCAGGTGTTGTTATATGATTCAAGGTTGAAACTTTTCCCTGGAAAGCTGAAATCAAAGTGGTTAGGCCCATTTGAGATTACTCAGGTTTTACTATATGGAGCTGTTGAATTGTACAACCCCAAGTCCAGCAACACATTTAAGGTTAACAGCCAGCATGTCAAGCACTAATGGGGAGAATCATTTGAGCGACAAAAAGAAAGTGTCACACTTTCAGATCCAGCCTAACGTTCGGGAAATCATGTCTAGCTGACGACATTAAACTTAGCGCTCGCTGGGAGGCAACCCATGCAATTTATGTATATATTGTGATTTGGTGTCTTTTAATTTTTATGTGTTTAGTTTTTGCAGGTTAAGTCATTTCAAGATGGAAGATGCTCTCACAAATCTTCACAAGCAATTTCCTTATCTCCCTCAAAAATCTCTGATGAAAGTTTACAAAGCTCGCTTGGAACAAATGAGACTATTGATGATCAAAGGTATGCCTACTGACATTCGTTGGATTATTGAAGCACAGGTCCGATTGGCAGGTGAGTCCTCTGACTCTTTTATTTCACATCTGCCTGGTTTAGGAAGAAGCACATGTGCTAAAAAGAGAAGAGCCAAAAGAATGTGTGTTTTTTTATAAATGTGCTCATATGTTTTGTTATACTCGTTGTCGATCTTTAGGAATGGTGTCTGATAACCGCGAAGATAAGATTAATTTCATTAGGGATGACTTGAGTAAGGAGTCTTTGGATGACATATCTAAAACTTTTGAAGATGCATCCCAGTGGGTATGTGTATCACGAAATTCGCATGTTATATACACAATTCAGTAAAGAAAGACAACAGTTAAGTCTCGGGAATCTGACTCTAAAAGACCCTGTTTGCCAATTTATAAGAAAATTGGATGGGAAGCTTGTCCCTGACGCATATACGTCATTCAAGCCGTTACATTATTGTAAATATTATATCTCTTTGTCTTTTGGTAATAATTGTGATTTGTTTTGTTATTTTCTCCGACAGGATCCAAGCTACTTTTTGACCTTTCACGATTTACTATTTTGCTACTAATCGTCATTTGGAAGATACTTGTGCTATTATTACTCACCCTTTTCAGGTTCTATAAATTCAACTCATCAATGCACCTTTGAAGGCATCCAGATAAAAATGAAAGCTACTTCAAGAAGACGGGTTGAAAACATATGTGTGTTTTACGGTACCAGTGTTGGTGTTAAACCAGAATACGTAACAATGGCACATGAATTGGGTCGAGTCATTGCTGCAAGGAATATGCACTTACTATATGGCGGTGGCAATCTTGGACTAATGGGGATCATTTCAAAGGCTGTACAGGATGGAGGCAGTCAACTCTTGGGAATCATCCCAAAACCCTTGGCGGAGGTGAATCTTATTGGATCATCAAACATCGAGAAACTAATCGTGCCAGGTATGTCTGAACGGCTGGTATAGATGATTAACCGTGATGATGCTTTTTTTGCTTTGCCAGGAGGCTTGGGCATGATGGAGGAAATTTTTACATACACCAGAAACCGCTTGGACTGTACAATGTTGATGGATTTTATGATTTTCTTTGTGTGTTTCTTGATGATGCCCGGAGAAATGGGTTCGTGTCAAAGCCTGTAAAAGAACTCTTATTTACTACCAGAACTGCCCCAGATTTAATTGACTAAATCTTAGCCTTTGAACCTCAAATTGACCCCATTCTTTCCAAGATAAACTGGTCCGATAATGATCGTGGTAAGAGGCGTCAGATAAATCTGGATCTTAACCTTTAACTTTTCATTTAGATGTAGAATTTCAGCTAACCAGGTACAGTTTTCTAAACTCTTCTTCTACTATTTAAGACATTGGGGACAATGTCTCATTTAGGTTTGGGGGAGGAGAATAGTTAAATTGTATCTTATTTTTATTCTTTAATTTTTAGTCAAAAGTTTTCGAAAAAGCCAAAAAAATTGAAAAATTTTACAAAAACCAAAAAAAATATTTTGTATTTTTGTGTTTTTATTTGATTAATCAGGTGAAATTGGTGTGAGATAGCTGTGTAAGGAATTTACATTCCTGAGACATATCTCAACCTATTTCGGAACAAGTTAATTTTTTTTTATTTCCTTTTAAATTATTTAATTTGTGAATTCTCCATAATACTGACTAAAATGAATCTTCATATGCTCAGTTGACAGATATTATCAGCTTACATGGTAACATACAGACATGAGCTGTAATTGAAAAGTTTGTAATATTCAGTGCTCTAGTTTAATTGGAGGAAGCATCTATAAAAAGCGATGGAGTAAAAAAAAAACTTATGAGATCCGAGTTATTAAGTCTGTAAGGGTGTTTTAACACCTAGTGCCCTAAAACCAACTGGTTTGGGAGTCACTGAACCAAAGCTCGCTACATGGATCAAAGATGTTGCAAATATATATATATATATATATATATATATATAATATATATATATATATATATATATATATATATATATATATATATATATCTGAAGTTTGAGTAATTAATTCCGTATGGGTATCTTAATACCTAGTGCCCTAAAACCAACTGGTTTGGGAGTCACTGGCCCAAAGCTGCTACATAGATGGAAGATATTGTATATATAAAAAAAAATATTCAAAATTCAAGAAAAATCAGAAAAATTATTTCATTACTTTAAAAAGGTGTGAAATCTGATATAACTTTAGGGAAAAAATATTACTCTCTTATCAACTGTACTTGTGAGTATTATGGGCAAAATAAGTTGATTAATATTTTTTTGGCTGTGTATATGAAGAATGGTAAGAAAATAATCGGAGAATTCACTTATTCAGTAATCTAGAAAGAAAGAAAACAATTATTAACTTGATAAGAAGTTTCACAGGTTTAGTCACTAACTTCTTTATTCTCTTTTCTCTTGTCTTTTAACTTTGTGTGCATTAGTTTTATGATGAGCGGAAAATATATCAATATTTACCGCCCCTTTTACTTAATATTTTGTTTAGTTTCTCGGGTTTGATGAACGTTTTGATGTGTTTTAGTTTATTTTGCAGATAAAATAATATTGGGACTTAATGAAATCATTTAGGATGAAATATGGGTCAAATAAGGGCAATTATTGGACTTGATATTTTAATTTTGGAGATTGAAAACTTGAAAGGGCGTTTTGACGAAGTGCAGTTTTGGAAATTCCAGTTTTGCGCATCTGTCGTATTTGGGGCATAACGTTTTACTCAGATATCGGATTGAGCTGATTCAAGTTCCATATTAAAGAAGACTCAAAGATCTACAACTTTGAAAGACAAAAATATTTCGAATTCTGAAGATTTCATGCCCGAAATTGATGAACCATCCAGAAGTGTGTAGTGTGTAATTATTAAAGTCACTTTCAATCATTTTCAAAGCAAAAATAAATTAATAAATAAATAATAAAAATTATCAAATCATTACCAAACATGATAAGAGATTAGTGGAGCAATTAATAATGGATTTGGTGGAGCAATTAGTGGAGCAATTAGTGGAGCAATTAATAATTGATTTGGTGGATGATTTGATGGAGGCAAAATTTTTTCTTATAAATACCAAGCCATTTCATTTGTAAAATTCATACATTCTTCTAAGGAATTCCTTAAGAATACTAAGAAGATTGTATCTTGTTTGTTTATTTATAGCTTTCAGTAATTAATTTTCGTTTTCGCACTTTCTTTTCTTTACTTTTCAGTTTTTATTTTCCGCAATTTACTTTTACGCACATTACTTTTCTTTATTTAATTTTCAGTTTTTACTTTTCAGTAATGAGGAGGTAACTCCCCTTTGCTGGGGTAAAAGGTAAAACTTTTATTACTAATATTTAGATTAATCTCCCTTAATTATAATATATAAACTAGTTAAAACCTGACTTAACGAGGATACCGCCATATTGGTCGGTTGGTAATTAATTATTAATTTGACTTAATCTGGATACCGCCTATATGGCTGGTTGGTAATTATCATGCAAAGTTAATATATTATATTAGGGAGATATCTAAAATAGAAGTAATAAAAGTGGATCCTTTTACCTCAGCATTTTCTTTTATTGTAATTTTACTTTATTTACTTTTCAGCAATTTACTTTTCAGCAATTTACTTTCAGCATTTACTTTTCAGTATTTAATTTTTAGTATTTTACTTTATGTCTTTTCTTTTATTTAAGTTTTTACTACCTGTAAATATGTGTCGTAACTAAGCCAGTTATCTGGGGTTGTGATGAAATCCAATATCACCGGTTTATAAGGGGTTAAATTATAGTTTGGGTAATATAAAGGTTTATTTATTGAGTATTAATCCTAATGCTTTTTATTAACTGGCCATTAATAAAATTGAACTGGTAAATCTAAAATGAACTAGACATAGGGATTTTAGGTTTAAGACCTTAGACTTAATAGCCCACGATCTTCCTTGAGGATAGATAACCCTTTAATAGATTTCCATACAGGATAGGAATATACCTGTCGGGCGGGGGTAGCCATAATTGGAACTTAAACTTAATGAATCCAGATAATTTGGTTGACATAGACATATGGTTCAATTGGGTTAAACTGGGTATTTGTGTCTGACCATCCACAGAGGCTTACACATAATTTAGTGTTCCAGGTTAATAAATCAATATATTACCCAACTTTAAGATAACCACTTTATCTTTAAAATGATATTGGAAGAAATCACAACCCTAGATAGTTTTTAATATTAAATTTTCTTAAAATCTACTTTCGAACAATGTTATTTACTTGTTTTTAAATTTAGAATCGTCACCATTTCAAATCAATCAAACAACCTGTTAGATACTAGTAATCATTTGACCTCATAAAATTAATAGATTAGATATTAAGTCCTCGTGGGATCGATATTTTTATACTACTTGAACGATACGTGCGCTTGCGTTATACGTGTGTGTTTACGCCGGTCAAGTTTTTGGCGCCGTTGCCGGGGACTTATTTATCTTTTACTATTAGTTTAGGGGTTAGATACGTTACTTGTATCTAATTTCTTTTTACTTATTGTTTTTGTTTTCTTGTGTTTCAGGTTCTCAGAAACTTCATGAGACGAACCAGAAGCTTTGAACTCTGACCGCTTGACCCAGAAATTGAAAGAACCATCAGACAGTTGAGAAGGGAAAGGCGAGAAGGCCAAGAAGCTTTAGTCAACATGGAACCTGAAACTTTGATCGTTGCACCACCAATTCCCATTCGAGACAGAACCATTCCTGTGGTTGACAGACTCATTTCTTGTATTGTACTTCCTCCCTTACCAGCAAATACGTGTGACATCAAAACATGCATTCAGATGATTCAGTAGTCAGTTCAGTTCGGGGGGAATGCAACTGAAGATCCTAATTCCCACATCAGCAACTTCCTGGAAGTTTGCGGCACTTTTAACTACAACAGAGCATCAAAAGAAGCAATGAGACTGCGAGTTTTTCCATATTCCCTGAAGGACAGAGCTAAAGCTTGGCTACATTCACTACCAGCAGGTTCTATCACAACTTGGAACACTTTAGCCACCAAATTTCTTGCAAAGTACTTTCTACCAGCCAGAACCGGAAAATTGAGGAATGACATCACATCCTTTGTACAACAAGATTCAGAATCCCTCTGCGAAGCTTGGGAAAGGTACAAAGATTTACTCCGGAAATGTCCTCACCATGAGATTCCAAAGTGGCTACAAGTTCAGACCTTCTACAATGGACTTTTTGGAATAATGAGAACCACAATAGATGCTGCTGCTGGAGGAGCCTTGATGGCAAAAGGAGAAGATCAAGCCTGGGACCTAATCGAAGAAATGGCCAACAACAATTCATTGTGGCCAACAGAAAGGAGCATGATCCAAAGAATTGCAGGAATTTATGAAGTTGGAGCAAACACAGAAAGTGAATACCAGGCTGGATCAGATATGCAAATGTCTAGAAACACTTAGCACGCAAGTTGTGAACATCACTGGATCCACAAGTTCACCATATGGAGGAGCACCAGAGTCAAACCAACTTGAAGAAACGGTGAATTATGTCAGCAATTTCAACAGACAAGGGAACAATCCATATTCCAACACCTACAACCCATGGTGGAGGAATCATCCCAATTTTTCATGGAGCAACAATTCAGGCCAACAGCAGAACTATCCACCTGAATTCCAGCAACAGAACAAAATCCAGGAGCAAGCAAATGAACCAGGAATAACAGAAGTGTTGACCCACTTGAAAAAGATAGAAGCAAAACACGACTCTCACGCAGCAAGATATGATGCTATGTTTCAATCCCAAGCAGCATTAATTCAAAGTCAATCCAATCTATTAAAGCACTGGAGAATCAAATGGGACAACTGGCCAATGCTCAGAGTTACAGACCGCCAGGTACCCTTCCTAGCAACACTGAGCCAAATCCAAGAAACATGGGGAAGGAACAATGTCATGCCATCATGTTAAAAAGCGGTACTGAAATCAACAAAGATGTTGGAGCCAAAACAACTGCTGAGGAAGTTCCAAAAGAAACAAAGCAACAGATGGAGGAAAAAGAAGCAAAGGAAAAAAACAGATCACTCCACCTCCACCTTTTCCTCAACGTCCTCAGAAGAACAAATTGGACAAGCAGTTTTCTCGTTCCTGGAAATCTTCAAAAAGCTGCATATCAACATTCCATTAACAGAAGCGTTGGAACAAATGCCCACCTATGCCAAATTCATGAAAGATATTTTCACGAAAACGGAGATTGGGAGATTACGAGACATTAGCATTAACAGAAGAATGCAGTGCCATCATTCAGAGGAAACTTTCCCCAAAGTTGAAAGATCCTGGCAGTTTCACTGTTCCTTGCGTCATAGGAGAACATAACTTTGGTAAGGCTTTGTGTGATTTAGGTGCGAGTGTTAACTTGATGCCTTTCTCTATTTTCAGGAAATTACAGATTAGAGAAACAATGCCAACTTCAGTCTCACTGCAACTTGCTGATAGAACGCTCGTATTTCCGAGAGGCGTAGTTGAGGATGTGCTGGTCAAGGTTGGACAAATTCATTTTCCCAGCAGATTTTATTGTCCTTGATATGGAGGAAGACGCAGACGTGCCAATCATCATTGGGAGACCATTCTTGGCTACAGGTCGAACCATTATTGATGTACAAAGAGAATTAACCATGAGGGTACAGGACCAAGAAGTAACATTCAATGTTTTCAAGGCCATGAATTTCCCAGATGATGAAAAGAAGGAGGAATGTTTCAGACTTGATGTGATACACAGTACCATTCAGAACTCCAATGCAATGCAAAGTTCTACTGACAAACTTAAAACATGTCAATTGCCTGTGGAGCCTAAAGATAAAGCGTCTTTTGTACTGAAGGAGCCAATTCTTGCACTACAAGCAACAGAAGAGAAAAAGTTCCACCAACTCAACGAATTGGAGGAATTTCACAATCAGCCTTTTGAGGATGCCAAATTGTACAAAGAAAAGGGCAAGAAGAGACATGATGAGAAGTTAGTGCGCATACAACTGGAACCAGGGCAGAAGGTACTGTTAAACAAATCAAGGGTGAAATTCTTCCCATGGAAGCCAAAATCACGGTGGTCAGGTCCATTTGTGATCACCAAAGTTTTACCAAATAGAGCCGTTGAGATACATGATCTTGACGCCAAAAAAACTTTCAAGGTTAAAAACAAGCGTGTCAAGCACTACTGGGGAGAATCATTTGGGCGACAAAAAGAAAGTGTTACACTTTCAGATCCAGCTTAACATTCGAGAAGCCAAGTCTGGCTGACGACTTTAAACTTAGCGCTCGCAGGGAGGCAACCCATGCAATTTGTGTATATATTGTGATCTGGTGTGTTTTATTTTTGTGTGTTTAATTTTTGCAGGTTTAGTCATTTTAAGATGGAAGAAGCTCTCGCAAATCTTCACAAGCAATTCCCTTCCCTCCCTCAAAAATCTCTGATGAAAGTCTATAAAGCTCGCTTGGAACGAATGACTACTGATGATCATGGTATTCCTAATGATATTCGTTGGGTAATTGAAGCACGAGTCCGATTGGCAGGTGAGTCTTCTGACTCTTTTATTTCACATCTGTCTGGTTTCGGAAGAAGCACATATGCAAAGAAACGTAGAGCTAAGCAAATGGGTGTTTGTTTCAAATGTGCACGATTTAATTGCAACACTCGTTGTCGTTCTTTAGGAATGGTGTCTGATAATCTCGAAGACAAATTAAATTCATTAGGGATGGCTTGAGTAAGGAGTCTGTAGATGAAATATCTTCAACTCTTGAACCATCAAACGGAGAGGAACTGATCGTGCCAGGTATGTCTGAACGACTGATAGAAATGATTAACCGTGCTGATGCTTTTATCGCTTTGCCAGGTGGCTTGGGCACATTGGAGGAAATTTTTATAGTGCTATCTTGGGCGAACCTGAACATACACCAGAAACCGCTTGGACTGCTCAACGTTGATGGATTTTATGATTTTCTTTGTGTGTTTCTTGATGATGCTCGGAGAAATGGGTTCGTGTCAAAACCTATGAAAGAACTCCTCTTCACTGCCAGAACTGCTCCGGATCTAATAGACCAACTCATAGCCTATGAACCACAAGTTGACCCTATCCTTTCAAAGATAAATTGGTCCGAGGACGATCGTGGTAAGAGGCGTCGGATTAATCTGGATCTTAACCTTAATTTCCTGTAGATTTTCAGCTAACCAGGTACAACCTTCTTAATCTCCTTTTACTGTTTAAGACATTGGGGACAATGTCTCATTTAGGTTTGGGGGAGGGAATAGTTGATCAGTACCTTGTTTTTAGATTGTGTGTATTTTTATTTTTAGTCCAAAATTTTTCGAAAAATACAAAAAAATTGAAAAATTTTCAAAAATTACAAAAATATTTTGTGTTTTTTTTGTGTTTTTAATTTGACTAAAAATGTGAAATTGGTAAGAGATAGCTGAGTAAGAAGTTTCCACTCCTGAGACGTATCTTAAACCTATTTCGAAACAAGTTAATTTTTGTTTATTTCATTTTGAATTATTTAATTTGTGAATTCTCCTTAAAACTGACTAAAAAGGAATCTTCATATGATCAGTTGACAGGTATTATCAACATATATAGTAACATACGGACATGAGCTAAATTGAAAAGTTTGTAATATTCAGTGCTCTAGTTTAATTGGAGGAAGCATCTCAAAAAGCAATGGAGTAAAAAAAAAAAAAAAAAAGTCTGAGATCTGAGTTATTAAGTCTGTAAGGGTGTTTTAACACCTAGTGCCCTAAAGCCAACTGGTTTGGGAGTCACTGACCCAAAGCTCGTTACATGGATCAAAGATGCTGCAAAAATATATATATATCTGAAGTCTGAGTAATTAAGTCCGTAGGGGTGTCTTAACACCTGGTGCCCTAAAGCCAACTGGTTTGGGAGCCACCGACCCAACACTCGCTACATAGATGGAAGATATTGTATATAAATAAAAAATAGAAAAAGAAAAAAATCAAAGAAAAAATCAGAAAAATGAGAAAAATTATTCCATTGCTACCAAAAGGTGTTAAATCTGATAGAACTTTAGTACAAAAATATTACTCTCTTATCAACTGCACTTATAACTGTTGTGGGCAAAAATGAGTTGTTTAATATTTTGTTGGCTGTGTATATGAAGAATGGTAAAAATAATCGGAGAATTTACTTATTCGGTAATTTAGAAGGAAAGAAAACAATTAGTAACTTGAAGTAGAAGTTTCACCTGATTAGTCACTAACTTCTTTATACTATTTTCTCTTGTCTTTTTGCTTTTGTGTGCATTAGTTTTATTATCTTTTTACTTTTGTAAAACGTTTGTGGGTATCGTTGCTATAAGCCCTCACGAGACTATAACTCGTCCACTAGGGACACCTAGGGGTTTAAAGGCTTGTTGCATATGCTGAATGCAACCGTGATCCCTACGAAAGTGGCTTAGTTTAATTTTATTTTGTTTTTTTGCTCGAGGACTAGCAAAATGTTAGGTTTGGGGGGTGTGATGAGCGGAAAATATATCAATATTTACCGCCCCTTTTACTTAATATTTTGTTTAGTTTCTCGGGTTTGATGAACGTTTTGATGTGTTTTAGTTTATTTTGCAGATAAAATAATATTGGGACTTAATGAAATCATTTAGGACGAAATATGGGTCAAATAAGGGCAATTATTGACTTGATATTTTAATTTTGGAGATTGGAAACTTGAAAGGGCGTTTTGACGAAGTGCAGTTTTGGAAATTCCAGTTTTGCGCATCTGTCGTATTTTGGGCATAACGTTTTACTCAGATATCGGATTGAGGTGATTCAAGTTCCAGATTAAAGAAGACTCAAAGATCTACAACTTTGAAAGACAAAATAATTTCGAATTTCGAAGATTTCATGCCCGAAATTGATGAACCATCCAGAAGTGTGTAGTGTGTAATTATTAAAGTCACTTTCAATCATTTTCAAAGCAAAAAATAAATTAATAAATAAATAATAAAAATTATCAAATCATTACCAAACATGATAAGAGATTAGTGGAGCAATTAATAATGGATTTGGTGGAGCAATTAGTGGAGCAATTAGTGGAGCAATTAATAATTGATTTGGTGGATGATTTGATGGAGGCAAAATTTTTTCTTATAAATACCAAGCCATTTCATTTGTAAATTCATACATTCTTCTAAGGAATTCCTTAAGAATACTAAGAAGATTGTATCTTGTTTGTTTATTTATAGCTTTCAGTAATTAATTTTCGTTTTCGCACTTTCTTTTCTTTACTTTTCAGTTTTTATTTTCCGCAATTTACTTTTACGCACATTACTTTCTTTATTTAATTTTCAGTTTTTACTTTTCAGTAATGAGGAGGTAACTCCCCTTTGCTGGGGTAAAAGGTAAAACTTTTATTACTAATATTTAGATTAATCTCCCTTAATTATAATATATAAACTAGTTAAAACCTGACTTAACGAGGATACCGCCATATTGGTCGGTTGGTAATTATTTAAATTGGTTTTAACCTGACTAAACTGGATACCGCCTGATTGGTCGGTTGGTAATTAATTATTAATTTGACTTAATCTGGATACCGCCTATATGGCTGGTTGGTAATTATCATGCAAAGTTAATATATTATATTAAGGGAGATATCTAAAATAGAAGTAATAAAAGTGGATCCTTTTACCTCAGCATTTTCTTTTATTGTAATTTTACTTTATTTACTTTTCAGTAATTTACTTTCAGCATTTACTTTTCAGTATTTAATTTTTAGTATTTTACTTTATGTCTTTTCTTTTATTTAAGTTTTTACTACTGTAAATATGTGTCGTAACTAAGCCAGTTATCTGGGGTTGTGATGAAATCCAATATCACCGGTTTATAAGGGGTTAAATTATAGTTTGGGTAATATAAAGGTTTATTTATTGAGTCTTAATCCTAATGCTTTTTATTAACTGGCCATTAATAAAATTGAACTGGTAAATCTAAAATGAACTAGACATAGGGATTTTAGGTTTAAGACCTTAGACTTAATAGCCCACGATCTTCCTTGAGGATAGATAACCCTTTAATAGATTTCCTTACAGGATAGGAATATACCTGTCGGGCGGGGGTAGCCATAATTGGAACTTAAACTTAATGAATCAAGATAATTTGGTTGACATAGACATATGGTTTAATTGGGTTAAACTGGGTATTTGTGTCTGACCATCGACAGAGGCTTACACATAATTTAGTGTTCCAGGTTAATAAATCAATATATTACCCAACTTTAAGATAACCACTTCATCTTTAAAATGATATTGAAAGAAATCACAACCCTAGATAGTTTTTAATATTAAATTTTCTTAAAATCTACTTTCGAACAATGTTATTTACTTGTTTTTAAATTTAGAATCGTCACCATTTCAAATCAATCAAACAACCTGTTAGATACTAGTAATCATTTGACCTCATAAATTTAATAGATTAGATATTAAGTCCTCGTGGGATCGATATTTTTATACTACTTGAACGATACGTGCGCTTGCGTTATACGTGTGTGTTTACGCCGGTCATTTTACTATCTCTTTACTTTTATCAAACGTTTGTGGGTATCGTTGCTAAGCCCTCAAGAGACTCCAACTCGTCCATTAGGGACACCTAGGGGTTTAAAGGCTTGTTGCATATGCTAAATGCAACTGTGATCCCTATGAAAGTGGCTTCGTTTAATTTTAATTATTTCTTGTATTTTATTTTGTTTTTTTGCTCGAGGACTAGCAAAATATCAGGTTTGGGGGGTGTGATGAGTGGAAAATATATCAATTTTTACCGCCCATTTTACTTAATATTTTGTTTAGTTTCTCGTGTTTGATGAACGTTTTGATGTGTTTTAGTTTATTTTGCAAATAAAATAATATTGGGACTCAATGAAATCATTTAGGACGAATTTGGGTCAAATAAGGGCAAAAAATTGGACTTGACATATTAATTTTGGAGATTGGAAACTTGAAAGGGCATTCTGACGAAGTGCAGTTTCGGAAATTCCAGTTTTGCGTAACTATCATATTTTGGGCATATAATTTTACTCCGATATCGGATTGAGCTGATTCAAGATCCAGATTAAAGAAGAGTCACAGATCTACAACTTGGAATAATAACATAATTTCGATTTCGGAATGTTGCATGACCGAAATTGATGAAACATCCGTAAGTGTGTTATGTGTAATTATTAAAGTCATTTTCAAAGCAAAAAAAATAATAAAAAAATAATAAAAATATTCAAGCTCCCACAAAACATGATAGCAATTAATAATGGATTTGGTGGAGGCAAAATTTTGCCTATAAATACCAAGCCATTTCATTTGTAAATTCATACTTTCTTCTTTAAAATTCCTTAAGAATAACTAAGAAGATTGTATCTTTCTTATTTATTTACAGCTTTCAGTAATTAATTTCCACTTTCGCACTTTCTTTTCTTTACTTTTAAGTCTTTACTTTCCGTAATTTACTTTTACGCAATGAGGAGGTAACTCTCCCTTGCTGGGGTAAAAGGTAAAGCTTTTATTATTGCTATTTAGATTAATCTCCCTAATTATAATATAATAAACCTGACTTAATGAGGATACCGCCATATTGGTCGGTTGGTAATTAATTATAAATTGGTTTTAAGCTGAATAAGCATGGATACCGCCTGGTTGGTCGGTTGGTAATTAATTATTAATTTGACTTAATCCGGATACCGCCTATATGGCTGGTTGGTAATTATCATGCAAAGTTAATATATTATTTTAAGGGAGATATCTAAAATAGTAGTACGAAAAGTGGATCCGCTAACCCCAGTATTTTCTTTTATTGTACTTTTACTTAATTTACTTTTTAGCAATTTACTTTTCAGCAATTTACTTTCAGCATTTACTTTTCAACAATTTACTTTCAACATTTACTTTTCAGCATTTAATTTTCAGTATTTAATTTTCAGCATTTACTTTATGTCATTTACTTTTCAGTATTTAATTTCCAGTAATTTACTTTATATCTTTTACTTTATTTAAGCTTTTACTGCCCGTAAATATGTATCGTAACTAAGTCAGTTATCTGGGATTGTGATGAATTCCAATATCACCGGTTAATAAGGGGTTATTTTATGGTTTGGGTAATATAAAGGTTTATTTATTGAGCCTTAGTTTTAATGTTTCTTGTTAACTGGCCATTAATAAGATTGATTCGGTAAACTTGAAATGAACTTGGAAAAGGGATTTTAGGTTTAAACCCTAGACTCAATAGCCCACGATCTTCCTTGAGGATAGATAACCCTTTAATAGATTTCCTTACAGGATAGGAATATACTTGTCGAGCCGGAGTAGCCATAATTGGAACTTAATCTTAATGAATTCAGATAACTTGGTTGATATAGGAATATGATTAATTAAGTTACACTAGGTATTTGTATCTGACCATCGGAAGAGGCTTTTGCATAATTTCGCGTTCCAGGTTAATAAACCGATATATTACACAAACGTAAAATAACCACTTCATCTTTTAAAAAGATATTGGAAAGATTCACAACCCTGGATAGTTTAATAATATTGAATTTTCCTCAATTTCATTTTGCACAATTTTATTTTCTGTTTTAAGTTTAAAGTCACCACCCAATCAAACAATCAATCCATTAGATAGTTGTAAAAATTTGGATTCATTAATTAATAGCTTAGGTATTAAGTTCTCGTGGGATCGATACTTTTTATACTACTTGAATGATCTGTGCGCTTGCGTTATACGCACGTGATTACGCCGGTCACTTGTGTCTATAAGCGCATCATTGATGGTAAGGTGGTTTTCCTTGTGTTATACGTCGATGATATTTCACTCATTGGGAATGATGTAAAGATATTATCGCACCTGAAAATCTGGCTAGCTAACCAAATTCCAAATGAATGATTTGGGAGAGGCAAGTTATGTACTTGGGATACAGATCATTAGAGATCGCAAGAAACGACTATTAGCAATGTCTTAAGCATCCTATATCGACAAGATTCTTGTGCGATTTGGTATGCAGAATTCGAAGAAAGGTAATTTACCTTTCAGGCATGTAATTCATTTGTCCAAGGAACAATCTCGTAAGACACCTCAAGCAGTTGAGAAGATGAGATATATACCATATGCTTCAGCAGTTGGAAGTCTTATGTATGTTATATTATGCACGAGACCGGAAATCTGTTTTGCAATGAGAGTAGTCAGTAGGTTTCAATCCAACCCAAGATTAGATCATTGGGTGGCGGTAAAACATATTCTCAAGTATCTTAGGAGAACAAGAAATTAGTTTGCTTGTATATTCTAGTCAGGATATGATCCTGAGAGGATATACTGACTCTGATTTTCAGACGGATGTTGATTCTAGGAAATCAACATCTGGATCAATGTTCACCCTAGGTGGTGGGGATATAGTATAGATAAGCATTAAGAAATCTTGTATTGTTGACTCCACCATAGAGGTTGAATATGTAGCAGCTTGTGAAGCAGCTAAAGAAGTAGTCTGGCTCTGTAAGTTCTTGGCAGATCTGGAAATTGTTCTAGATATGGATAAACCTCTCACACTTTATTGTGATAATAGTGGTGCAGTGGAAAATTCCAAAGAACCAAGAAGCCACAAGAGGGGTAAGCATATTGAGAGGAAATATCACCTCATCAGGGAGATAATGTAGAGATGAGATATTGCTGTCACGCTGATTCAATCCGCAGATAACCTGGCTGATCCGTTTACAAAGACCTTATCGGCTAAAGTGTTTGAAGGTCACCTAAAGGGTTTAGGATTACATGACATGTCTCATTTTCTATAGTCCAAGGGGAGATTGTTGGGATTTATGTCCTAAAGCTTCATGTATTGTAAACAGATTTGATTATTATAACAATAATAATAAACGTATTATTCATTTTATCGAAGTTGTTTGAATTATATCGCATATTGTCCAATTGTCTTGTTTACCTTGATTACTCTTGTACCTTCAGACTTAGTGTATGTTTGATGCACAAGAGGATTTAAGTCTGGAGTTAGTAATCTAAATAGTTCATAGAGAGCAAACAGACATGGTACTTTGTTTGTGGTTTATCTATAGCTGCGGTCCATTCTATACTTGTATGAAGACCTTGATCCAGGATCGTTAATGTAGTGACATGGGAATGGAGGCACCTTGTATGATGAGATCATATAGGACTGCACTCAGATAAATACAAATTTCTTTCAATATCCGTTAACTGAATAAATTAATTTTATCTAATAGATGGTCATATATGGATTCGATCTTAATAATGATTCTGTTACGAATTCCTGCATGACATGCTATGTCCTTTGATTTACTATGGTGAGGTTGGTGTAGCATTCCTGGCCAATAACTACGTATTTTGGGGATATGGTTTGGTGTGTAGCTGGGAACATTTTACATAGATATGTAATTCACTCCTTCTTATGAGAAGCAGAATAATATCTCTTTTAAGAGTTGATTCGGGACTTGAAAAATTTGAGCGTTCAACTTTTCTATTACGAATAGAAAGTTTTATATTCATAATTGTTATGAATTAATTATTCATTATAGAATCAATGGCGCTTAATAGAAAAAATATTTAGATGGGTTTAACAGACTTTTGACCCAGCTCTATTTATGAGATATTTGTGAAGGGCTATATCCATATTTAATGACTATATCGATGGACACCAAAGTTGTTTGGGTTATTTTATCCATCTACGGTAACAAGAGTTCAACTTTGACTTTTTAGTGGAATAATGCGGAGTTAATAATTCGTAATATTTGATTAAAGAGTTTAATCAATATTTCGAAATTATTGGAGCTCGGAACCGTAGGTCCATTTGGTCCCCGTGCTAGCTCGATTAACTGTAGTAAACCTAATATAATTAGATTGTCTAATAAATTCTCAAATTATATTTATATATTATTAATGAGATTAATAATATTTAATGTCACAAATGAAGACTGTGTTAAATTAGTTTAACTTCATGTTTTCTAGAATTCTTTGATTATGAGATAATCAAATCTTGATTATGAGATAATCAAGTTAGTAATAACTATGAGATAATTACTACAACATAATTGAAGGTAATTTAATCATTATTAAGATAGTGATTTTTATTTACCTTGGAGACAAAGCCATATGGCTTGCCATGCTCTCCAACTTATTATGTCTATTAGGTGGCATGTATACACCTAATAGTTTTGTCATTAGCTAATCCATTTTTATGCTTTGGTATGACCTCCATATTTATGTGTTTGCCATTGAAAGAAAGCATTAGATGCTTAATGACAAAGTCCTTGTCTTTAGCTTATCATTTTTTATACTTTGGTATGACATTCACATTTTTGTGTTGGCCATTGCAAGAAAGTATTAGATGCTAAATGACAAGGTTAGTTGGATTGTGTAAGAGAATATAATCTTTACCATTTCTCTCACTTCTAAGGTTAACATTTTCATTCATTCACACAATTGCAAAAAAGAGAAAATAGAGAGAGTTCAAGCATTCACAAGTGTTATGAGAGTGTTTGAAATTCCAAAAGCCAAACACCATTTTGACATCTTTATTCTCTAAATTGTTTAAAGTTTAATCTTTGTGAGTGAAGCCCACACATCAGTTTGTTGGTTTCGAGTCATAGTTCGGAAGATCGAGTGGTTGATCCAAGCATTGGACATCAAATGATTGATTTCGGCTACTACAACAAAGGGAGAAGGAAAAGAAAATTTTAAAGATCCATATCGGAGCCGATGCCCACACAAGCAACTTCCGCAGCGCTAAGGAAAGTTGTTTCCTACATTAACCAGATGTACCATGAGTTTTGGAAACTCGTATAGACGTGAGGGTATTGGTTGGACCAAATACTGAATGACTCACAAGTGATTCCTAATAGTTGGAAGTACATACCACAGTCAATAGGAATCTCTTCGAGTTGAGTAGCATATGTAATCCTTTGATTATAGAATAACATTGATTTTGTGTGAGATCCTCCACACTTTGATGCCATGTATGTCAGAAATCTTTCATGGTCTGACCCTTAGATGTTCGTTGGGTGTGGACCGATACATTCAGTAATCAAGTGTGAAGCAAGATAGAATCTGTCGGCCCGTATGTGTACCATAAGGGGTTTAGGTATCCATGTGAGTAAAGTCACGATTCTTAAAGCTTTGGCCAAAGTCGATCACCTATGGTGGATTGCATCAGTTATGAAGAATCATAGACATGTTGACATGAGATGTGTGCCTCGGAAACTTGACAGTGTATTCTATGTTTTCGAAGCACAAATCGGATAGCCTACGACGGAGGGATTGTTAAACATATATGATAACCGACTTGTATAGTTCAGAAATGTCGTTCGTGTTCTTCGCGAATTCGTAGGTGGCCGAATTATGTACATATTAACTAGGCTTATATGACGAACGTGTCTGAACATAAAGAGTCCCAATATGAAGTGTACTCGTTGAGCACTTGGGTAGCCGATTAATTTTGATAAAGATAATATTCAATATTATAATTATCAACTAAAATAATCAAGTGTTATTAGATAATATTGATTATTTGCTTTGAGCTAATTGGATTAATTCTATAATAACACCAGGGATTAATTGTAAAATCATAATTATCTCTACCATTTGAGGATATTATGGTAATTGTAAGTATGTAATAATATGTGGTTTTGACTTGAATTAATTGGATTAAATCAAAGTGGGAAACATGTAACTAATCAATTTCCTAATCATTGCCTTGATTTAATTGGATTAAATCAAAGTGGTAGACAATAAAGATTAGTCACACCTAATTATACATATTTGGACAAATTAGATTAAGCCCGTCTAAAAGTTGATTACAACTTTTATTAATTAAAATTTGCCTAAGTTTTGATATAAATAGCAATCTTTAAGAAGATTTTAATTAAGCAAAGCTAAAGCTTGAGAAAGCTATATACAAGTAAATTCTTGGAGAAATTAGCCTAAGTTAGAGAAATGTTTAGAGAAGCTTGTGAGGTCTCTACAATATTTCATCTAGGAGAAATTATGATTGGATCTAGCAGTGAAGCTTACTAGCATTGGAATCAAGGTTGGATCTTGAAGTCAAGCTTACAACACTTTGGAAATTCTCCCACCATTTGAGCAACGAGTATGAGATTGGATCTTTGCATCAATCTTGCTAGGTAAATTTGAACTTCTCTTAAGTTATGAATTATGTATTGGATGCATAATCACATAGTATAATGTTGAAATAAGGCTAATAAATTGTGTTATGATACTTTAGAAGTATAAACACAATATGCTTGTTAATATGGTCAAAGATGTTCATGTTGGATATTGAATAATTAATAAGAGTTTGGAACTCAAAGTTAAAGCTTAGATCTATCGATACCATTCTAGAATCACTTGACCACTTTTAAGTGAACTAGAATTGTTAATGAGACATTTCTTATTAGGATTCTAAAATTGGTTTATGTTTAGATTCAAATAAATGCATTTAAGTATTTAGAATACATGTATGTTAGTTGTATAACATGTGTTGTGGTTGGTTTTTATGTTAAAATTGGTTTTAAAATGTATTGAAATGATAGGAGAAAATTGGAAGTATTTAGGATTGATTTGAAGGTTGAAATTGCTCACTGTCAGGTGAGCGTCTCGACTTTGACCCTCCAGCCTCGCGACACTGAGCATCAGACTTAGGAGCATCGCGACTCCCATCCTTATGTGTTGTGACGCTAAGATGTCCATCTTTCGGGGTTGCTCTCACACTTTGGATCGTCTCGACTCCCAATCCAGCGTGTCGCAACTCCCAAGGCTGTCAAACACTAAAACTTCATTTTCTTCGTTCCGGAGTTTCCGGACTCTAAGTTTGAAAAGTTGACTTATGTCACTGTCAATCCACTATCTGTTGAAATCGATCCGGACTCCACTCCTGAAGACCGAGAAACTTTTAATAGATAGAAGGATGATAAACTTAAGGTGAAATCCTACATCTTGGGATCGATAGTTACAGATTTGTTGAGACAGTACATTGAAGTACCAGACGCTTGAAGCATCATGCGAACACCCAATGAGTTGTTCAAGGCAAATCAAGAGATCAAACTTTATAGGAGGTCTAAGAAATTGTTCTGTGTTGAACTTAAGGATGGAGGAGCTGTCAGCATTCATATTTTGAACATGATCGACTAGATTCGATACTTGGAATGAGAGGGTATTGTGATTGATGAACGGTTGGGACGTAATTTGATTACGTCTTCTTTGCATGGTTCTTATGCAGACTTTGTTTTAAAATTTCATATGCACTCAATGCAAGCTAGCTACGAAGAACTTCATAACATGTTACGGATGGCAAAGCATGATTTGAGGAAAGGCAACCCCACATTGTACCTCCATGGTGGAGCTGGCTCTTTAAATACTTATGGGAAATCAAATAAAATAAAGATGGGGAAGAAAAAGATTGCAAAGAAGAACTCCAATAAGCGCAAAGGCGTAAAACCGCAAATAGCTCGTGATCAATATCTACATTTCAAGAAGTCTAGATACTGGAAGAAGGACTATCCTGAGCTGATAGGAAAAGTAGGACCCTCTGGTACGTTTTGTATTTTTACAGTTATTGACATCTCATTAGCCTTAGATACAAATAGTGAATGGGTATTAGTCACTGTCAATCCTACTCATATTTATAACTCCCCGCAGGTAATAAGGGTAAGAAGAAGGCTGAATAAATGGGAGATCCATCTTAGAGTTGGCAATGGCGAGACATTGGATGTTAAAGCCATAGGAACGGTTGTTTTAGATATCCCCAATTATTGTAAATTAAATTTACAAGACTGTTATTATGTTATCTCACTTATCAGACAAATAATATCACTGGCAATATTAGATAAAGATGTATATAAAATAAACATTAAGGATGAAACTTTATGTTTATATAATAAAAATAATTTATTGAAATGTGAATATTCTTTATCAAACGGTCACAATGTTTTGGAAACATATAGAGATGTCTTTATTTAGAGGAAAATACAAGTAGGAAATCTGAATTAAATAAAACGGAATTATGACATATAAGATTGGGCCACATACGTGTTAGTGTTAGTGTCATAGACATGCCCAATGTCTCTAAAACATGATTTAGTGTGTGAATGATCAAGAGAGTTGCAGAAAAACTTACATTGATCGGATGTGGAAATTTCAAAAATTTCTTTGTATTTGCTGAAGCTCCAAGCTTTGTTGAATCTTTTCAACCCAAGGGTGAGTTTCCCTATCACATTGATTTACTCTTTAAGTCCCAGCTCAAGAAAAATTTTGCAACAAAATCTTTCCTTGGAGAAGAAGAAGTCACGGCCAAGAGAAGGGAGGAAGAGAGAGTTTTCTGTTTTTGTAATTTTTGTTTTCTAAAAACAATTACTAAAAGTCAACTTCAAAAAGTTGTGTATATCTTTTCAAAAAGAAAAAGCAAAGTGTGTTGTGTAAGATTCATTAAAGGCTCCCAACTACTTCCATCACCAAAAAGTGACTAGTGATGTAAGTTGGTGGGCCCCACCTCTTAAATTCAAAATTCAAGTGGCTTGCTCAACACACTTCGGGCTCGGGTTCGTTTAATCCGATTAAAAGAATTTCCATCGTGACGTAATTAAATCCAATTTAATTAAATAATAATGCCTAGCAAAATTATTACGGAAGTCGCTCGCGAATTAATTCTAAATTAATTCGTTCGCCCGAATTAAAATCCAATTTTAATTCCACTTTGAAATCCGATTTCAATTAATATATCCAATATATTATTTAATCAATTAATTCCAAATTATTCGCGTTCTCTCTTCTATTAGAATTTTATCCCAGATAAATTATTACCGCAATTAATCACAGATTAATTTTCTCTCTAGCATAATTAATCCCAGATTAATTCTGTTCGAGTCAAATATCATCGGTGAATCTTTGGGAAGCGACCCAAGAGATCCCTGGATGTGTTGGCAGTAAATCTGATTGTCGGACTATCCGAACACGTGCGTCCACGATACCACGTTCTTACCGATTTATAAGACATGGTTGGCTTCTAACAAAGCACCGTGCCTACCCAATTCTCCAAAAATATTCAACGAAGAATATATAATATATATCAGGCATAGTATACTATGTATTGCGTATTATGATCCAATATCGGATGTCACATGTTAGGCCTCGGGCTGGAATTGTGTCTGCCCCGTACGAAGCATATATCGGATCACAAGCAACAAGTATCTTTAATCGGATAATCATGACCTAGTCATACTATCCCGATAGCTGCAGTATATGAGAGTACTAGTTCTGTATCCATGCGTGATCATCATCTCCATATGACTGAAGTGATACTTCCATTTTGACATCACACCCAATACACTACGATTCTCAGTAAACCCGGAAGAGGCATACACAGAACCTGTTAAAGCCCCGGAGGAGAAAAACCAATGTGTACTGATTGTAGCAAGTATTAACGATGCAAGTCTCAGGTTAAGACCAAATACACCTACCCTGATGCGGATTCCCATAGACACATAGTCATACTACCAATGGGATTCTGAGGGGTTTATCCAGAGCGAAGCTGTTCCCTGTCCAACGGCTAACAGAACCTCATATCACACTTGCATAAGTATCATATACTTAAATATATGAGAACTATGCCATTAAGCTTCCATAACGCGCACAAGTGTAATATTAGTCTATTCCGTATTATCGATGTCTAGTCTCGATAATAATACGACTATGGATATTTAATGATTAAATCGTTCGTGGATTAATATTGTCTCATATCTTATTAATTCGGAACTAATCATAATGACTTTTATCATTTATTTATCAAAGTAATCTAATTACAAAAATGATTAAATAGCAATTTCCTTTGTCACATAGTATTTATGCAGGTAGCACGACCCACACAACCCACGTAATCGAATTCTGACTAGCAGGAGCCTGATCAACTCATGCACGGTAGTGTTGTTCCTCACTTCTGTTTCTTTATGTTTATCTTACATTGAGGATAATGCAAGTTTTAAGTTTGGGGGTGTGTGCATGTAGTGATAGTTCCTGCTATTTAAAAAATAATAATAAAAAATTTTCGTTTTTTTATTTTTAGTCCTCGATAGTAAAGCATAAGTCTAATGATGAATTGTGTTTGCTTTCGATGAAGTCTTAGAAACGATAAGTTCCTAATTTACTTTTATCTGATGCCTTGAGTAGGTGATCTAGGTTAGACTCGTAAGTAATTAACAATAGATTTTTAGCAATAAGAACCTAAGTAATTGACAAAGTGACTAGTTGAAGAAATTTCTTACCGATGAATGACTGTTTGATTAGATGTCTATCTCAAATTGCTAGTGTTATGATGTATGGTATGATTAAAAACAAATGAAAAAAATTGATTGAAAAAGAATAAAAGCAAGTGAAAGGAAAAGAACAAGAAAAAGTTAAACCACTATAGCCGATAAGCGTGAAACTACCCATAGGAGAGTGTTAGGACCACCATGAGGAGAAATACTACCTTAAAGGGTAGGTGTGTTGAAAAAAATGAAAAAAAAAAAAGAAAGAAGAAAAATCATAACATACTGAGCAAAATGAGGCAAATACATAGTACTTTTGAGATATCTAGGTTGGTTTGACCCATCGGATCCCAAATTTTGAGACGAAATCATTGAGTTTTCTATTTGGGTGCAGAGCTGTGAATGAACCCTTACACACACACACTTTGAGTCTGGCATAAATGATTTATTCAAGAACTTGGATTTAAGTTGCATTGAGTACTTTGAAGGTTCTCTGATTTCATTGATAAGTAATCTTTGAGGACAATAATATGTGTAAGTATTGGACTATTTTATTTTATTTTGTTTGCTTATTTATTTTTGCATGATTGCATGTGTATGAATGACGTTTATGGGTGTCGTCGCTGTAAGCCCTCACGAGACTATAACTCGTCCACTAGGGCCAACTAGAGGTTTAAAGGCTTGTTGCCTATGCTAAATGCAATCATGATCCCTACGAAAGTGGCCTAATTAATTTTATTACTTTTTTGTTTATTTTTATTTAGTTTTTTATTTTTATTTTGCTCGGGACCAGCAAAATCTTAAGTTTGGGGGGGGGGGGGGTTTGATAAGTGCGGTTTATACCCACTTATTCATGCATTCTTAGCTTACTATTTTATTAGATTATGTATCATTTAATGTATTTTGTAGTTTATTTTATATTTTATTGTTATGAAGTATTAGAACATGGATCTTGGGGAAATTGTATGTGTTTTGGGATATTACGAATGCATCGGAAGCAAACGGGAAAGGCTGGAACGTAGAAAATAGCACACCACAAAATTATGTTTGGCGTCACGACGCCACTCATGGGCATCGCGATGCCCCTTCAGCATCTCACATGCATAAATCCTGAGAGAACAACATCGCTTGTGGCAGACTCCCAGAATCTTCAAAAATCAGGGTTTTACACGCATAAGGACTCCATGACTTCCCTATAAATACATAAGCTCGTCCAAAACCCAAAAGAATAGGCTAATACACAACTCAAAACTCAAAACACATATTTTAGAGAGATCAAAAGAGAAAGATTGAAGAGCGACAAAAGGAGCTGAAGGCGGTGACGTCCGAAGGCGAAATGATTCGATTCGGGTTTATCATCTAGTTTCTTTCTTCAAAGTCTAATGATTTCTAATATGTTTATTACATTATTTTCATTGTTAGTATCTTTAGTCATGAACTAACTCCATTATTCTAGAGGATGATGTAACTTAATGCTTGAACCTATGTATTGTTTTCCAATTTGAGTTTTATGAAGTTGTAATTTAGTTTATTTATATTCTTTTGTGTTTAATGCTTCTAGTTTGTTGGCCACAAACTAAGATGATGAATGTTTAGAATCTATCGCTCGAGATAGAGGGATTTTGAATAGGATCTGGAGAATATAACCTATGAGATTTGTAGAGTTCGGGAGAATCTACAATCTATTTGAAGTAATTAACAAAGAATCACATAACGTAATGAACTGTTAATTACTAGATTTTTATAGGGATATTGAAGTCGGTGATCAATAATATTTTCACTATTGCTCGGGAGATTGAGTGAAATACTCTAGGATTCTTGACTTATAAACAATGCAACTAAATAATAATTGATTGACATAACAAATACATATGAGATAGCTAGGTGAAATCGGACTATAGAATCTCTTCATTCATTGGATTTTCTTCATTAAACGTTTTAATATATTGTTTCTTTAGTTTTTAATTTCAATTTATAGTCTTTCTGAATAAAGTTAAGTTTATTAATTATAGTACTTAGTGCGAGTTTGATTACAATTCATGTGGGTTCGACACTCTACTTATCATTTATTAAAACTTGACACCGTATACTTACGGTATGATAAAGAATATCGCAACAGTAGCCTTTCACGTGGGCTAGAATCACACAACAATCCCTAAATAATTTAGATATTAGAAATTATCATATTTTTTTCTTTCCTTGTTTTTCTATCAACTCTTGAGAGAAAAGTGAAAGATAAAGAGAAGAGAATTTTTTTCCACAATTAGGAGAGACCTTAAAAAAAATAGTTTTTCCTTTTATATAATAGAGTTTAGGCTAATTAATTTTGCAACAACTTATAAAATATTTGATCAAAAATCCCTTGCAATTTTTGGCCATGCACGTTTTTGTAACATCAAAATTCAATTTTTGGTTAATGTATCATAAATACATTAACAAGTTATAAGAAAATGAATTAACTTTCATTTATTAAAATTCAAAATTGTAACTCGTTTTGAATTTATGGGTTTTAAAATCAAATTTTAAAATTCATCATTTTCAAAATTAATGGTTTTAATTAAATGATTATTAAATGAATACTTTATGTTAAACTTATTTAACATAATTATTTAGTTTTATTTTAATTATTGATCTCATCAATAATACATGTGAGTTTATAATTAGACCATTTAATTATATTTAATTTGTTACAGTATATTGAGTTAGCACATGGACCAAATGGACCTACAGTTCCGAGCATTAATAATCCTGGAATATTAATTAAACTTTTTAATTAAATGTTCCAAATTATTAACTTTAAGTTATTCAACTAAAAACTAAAATTGCACTCTCGTCGCTGCATATATATTATATAAGTTAAACTTCATCTGTAACATCTCACCAGAAGTATGATGCTACTGGCATGAGACATGATTAACCCATCTCCACAAGCCTCCAAGTTTTTTTTTTTTTTTAAAAAAAGGACATGATATGTCCTAAAACTAGACAATCTGGATCAGAGTCCAGCATAAGACCAACCTAACCAAAAAATCCAACATAACTCAAGGCCTCAGACCCACACATAACGCATCAAAATTAAAAACAATCACTCGAGGGCCCCATGTCCACAACATCACATATCATATAACATAACCAAATATTACAAATATTTACTATTACGTTTCCCCATATAAATAACATTCACAATACCCTAATGCCCAAAAAAACAAATAACCACTGGTGACTTGCAAAATAATATCCATCATTCACGCATCATCTCCTTCAAAAGTATAGATTGCGGCAAAAGAGAAGAAAACATGCGATCATGAACAAACTGGTGGGGATTTATAACACCTCGGTAATCTTGATGGCTATTACATTATGGGACACATGATATATGAAATAAATCATGTACGAATGCGTATGCATTCTTGAAATGATTTTTTGGACATTCGATAAATTCTTCGTAGTTCCGATACGGAATTCATTCCGAGATTAATTTCTGACAGCCAGTTGGGTCGTAACATTTTCATACGATCTTTGATTTTTATGAACTTTATATTGTCGGAAATCTAAGATCGAGACCTACAACGTTTGTGTTGGACCTTTTTCCAAATTTGAATCACAAATAGGTCACAAATCGTGATTTCTATGGATACTAAAGTAAATTTTGAGTGAAGTCTAGAAAGGGTGAAGTGGCACAATCCTAGCCACTCAATTCATTACAAAATCCGCCATTTTGCCTATAAAAATAGGCAATATTCACTCATCTTCTTTTGGAAGCAAAAACGTGAGCCATTAGACAGGAAAGCTCTCAAATTTTCTTAATTCTCATGGAAATTTTGGAGAATGGGTGTTGATAATCAAGTTCCTAAGCATTCAAGTAAGCTTCTTCTTCTTATTTCTTCTTCTTATTTAAGAAAATGAACATTCATTCTTCACTCACATTTTCATATTTAGAAACCCTATGAATTGGGGCTTTTTTGTTTGAGAAGGTTGGGTAAGAAATTGAGCCTTAATGCATGTTATGAAGTTGTTTAGAATGAATTGTGCCTAAGTGTGGTTGAAATAAGGTCAAGATGTAAAATGTATATGAGGGCTGAATTTCTTAGCTTGTGGGGGAAGTATTTTTTTGATATTTTGATAATAATATGTTGAGGTTCATGCACTAGGAGATTATATAACATGAGTTTAATGTATTTGGGAGTTGATAACTTAATGGATGAAAAGGTTAGAGCCATTGTTCAATTTTATATGGATGAATTGGGAAATTATGCTTTGTGATAGATGGTGATTGAGTTTGGCCCTTGTATGTGGATATTGAAGTTTAGAGAATTGTCTATGTAAATATGTAGTATGATGGTTGGGATTGCATTGAGCATGGTTATTGGAAGAGTGAATGATTGGTGTAGGCACTGCATTTTTGCATGTAAGTCCCTATGATGAGTCTCATTTAGAGGCACTACCTTTTAAGTCGCGGAAGTCGCGGGAAACGGAAGTCGGAAGGGAAAAGTCGGAAATCAGTATTTTTTCGGATTTAACTCGCTTGTTTAGCTTCGGGATCGCTTGTGGACCTTCATTTTAAAATCTAAACCTTGGCCCTAAATCCCCGTAAACCATTTAACCTCGACCCAAAACCCCCGGAAACCACTTGGCCTTGACCTAAAACCCCTGCAAGCCCACGCACCACTAAGCCCACCACCAAAAGCCAACCATTCACACCCACACCCAAGCCCATTCACGCCCAAACCCAATTAAATCACATCCAAATAATAAAACACATATTTAACACAAGGGAAATTAAAATAAATCAAATAAAATCTAAAAAATCACATTCCAAATTTAAATAAATCAAATAAACCTATTCCTAATTTAAACAAATCATGTCCCCAATTAAATATATTTTTTCCTTGTGTGACACTAATTAATGGTATCCCTTTTATTACACAAATCTCATTCCTTTTTCAAGCAAGGATTCACCCTACCCTTTGCCTATAAAAAAAACCCAAATCCAACCATTGCCCTCTCCTAGTCCATTCACGCATAACAAAAGAACAATCACACAAAAATTTCTCTTTTCCTTCTATCTCTACTACAGCCGAAAATCATCCCCCTAGGCACCCTCCATTGCCGAAAATCACACCCCCAAAATAGTAAGCCTTCACCAAAATCACACTTGAAATAACCCCTACATTCACCGAAAATCTGCACCCCATACAGCCCCCTAACATCACCGAAACAGCAGCCCCATACAGCCCTTAACATCACCGAATAAACTGCCTTAAAACACACCTCTGTAGCCACCGAAACAGTCCCAAAAACTGCACTGTATTGACCGAAAAACAGCAGCCCAAATACCCCAAAACAGTGGCCTAAATCATCTAAAACAGTGAACAAAAATTGCACTTTAAAACCTTTAAATAACCGCACAAAACAGCAGGCCCAAGAAATCGCCAAACTGTAGCCAAAAACCCGCAAAAATAGAAGTTCAAAAAACCGCAAAACAGCGACCTTTTTATCAAAAAAACAGTAGCCTTTTACCATAAAACAGTGACTGAAAAATAACAGCAGAACAACAGTGAAACAGAGCGAAAACAGCGGCCCAAACAGCGAAATAGCGAGGGAAAACTTTGAACCAGTGAACCGGAGGAGTTGCGGAGCATCCACCCTTCTGACGACCGTGTACCGTACTTCCGAGAGACGATTTAAAAGGTTAGACCTGTGGGCACTTTTCGTATTTATTTTTATTCATCTTTTAATTGTTTTATTTATTTTTTTTGCATGAGAGTCGTTTATGGATGCATGTTGTGGCTTTGAATGGATGAGAAAATGTGTCGTCTCTTGTTGTATATAGGATGGAAACCCAGACGTAAATTTCGTAGCCGAATCCGAATGGACGGTAGTGCGGTCTGTACTTAGGAAACAATTCCACGTACCACTTGAATAAACGGCACATATTTTGCTTTGTTTTATCTTGTTCGTTTGTTATTCGCATTTTATATTCCGTCTTTTACTTTCCGCACATTACTTGCTTGTGTATTGATGATATAGTGCGTCTGGGCTTAGTATGGTGGTCTAAAGGTTCTCTATTTGAGGGAAGAAAAGTCCAAAAGGCTACCTTTACAACAATACTTTACCGCGCCGGACAAAGTATGTTTGATTGAATGTGAGATATGTTCAATCGGACATATGAAGTCCCATATTGTTGTCTTAATTTTTGTATGCCTTGTAATGTAAAGTGCATGTGCTTGTTATGTTGGTTTAAAGGTTCTCCATTTGGGTGAAGAAAAGCCTAAAAGACTACCTTTACCACGATACTTCGTCGCGCTCTTTTATTATTCTGCCATTGACTTTGTGTATGAAATTTATTTATGTATTGATGATATGGTGCACATGGGCTAATCAAGTTGGATTAAAGGTCCTCCATTTTGAGGGATAAAAAGCCTACGGGCTACCTTTGCCACGAAGCTTTGCCGCGCCGGATGAAGTGTGTTGGGTTGAATGCGAGATGTGTTTAATTGAGCATGCGAAGTCCTATATTGTTGTCCTTATTTTATATGCATTGTAATGTGATGCGCATGGGCTTAGTAAATTGATCTAAAGGCTCTCCATTTGAGAATAGAAAAGTCTAAAAGGCTACCTTTACGACAATACCTTGTCGCGCCTTTTATTATTTCGTTATTTGTTTTATGTATGACATTTCCTTGCATAATCATGCATCATATTGCATTGCGCATGGGCAAATCAAGTTGGACTAAAGGTCCTCCATGTTGAGGGATAGAAAGCCTAAGGGCTACCTTTACCATAATGTTTTGCCGCGCCGGACAAAGTACGTTGGATTGAACATGAGATATGTTTAATCGGACACTTGGAGTCCTATATAGATGTGGGCATATATTGCATCTTGTTTCTTTCATCTTTATTGTCTATATTCTTTTGCATCGCATCATGACACGTTTATTTTAACGCTTAATCGCCTCTTTAGTCATCTCTTTGCATTATGTACCTAGTTGCCTCTCTTTATTACGCATGATTGTGCAATTGCCATTTATTTGTGTTCCCACATGTATAAGTACAATGTGTTTATGAAATTATATGCTTGCCATTATTCTGATTCACTTTTATGCGTGTTTGTACAATTACCATTTCCTTGCGTTTCCGTATCCATGAATATGGTGTGCTTAGGAAGTTGTATGTTTGCCTTATTTCAATTTACCTTTATGCATGCAAATTTGGACATAGGTTATATGTAAATAGGTTATATGCAAATTCGGACATAGGTTATATGCAAACTTAGATATGAGCCTTGTACTTATGCATGTGAGCTTAGAAATAGAATACATTTGGGAATGTATGTTGCTAGATTCGATTAAATTATTGCACAAATCACATCATTACAATGGGCATAAGTAAGTGACCATTCTGAACCCAATGGTTTGAGGTATTCCCTTGCGAGGGGTGAGTGCAGCCTTAAATCTTTGTCCCGGTTCACACCGGGTGGCGACTCCTTATTATTTCTATGGTTTAGTCCCCCGCGAGCTATACCGTACTCCCAACCGGGCCGCGAGCCCAGAACAGCGTCGTCCATTTCTGTGTCCTACAGTCTGGCGACTCCACTGGGGATAGAGAATCGGCCCCGAAATATTGTCTTGTAGTGATTATGATTTGTGCTTTAGTTAACCGCGTCTATGGTGGGTTAAGGGGGTTTAATCAAAGGCATTGTTAAGGCTAGGTGATGGTTTGGTGTCTTCATTCATTCATTCACTACCTTTCTGTAGGCATTGCATTTTTGCATGTGAAACCCGATGAAGAGTCTCAGTTGGAGGCACTACCTTTTAAGTCACGGAAGCCGCGGGAAACAGACGTCGGAAGGGGAAATTCAGGATGAGTATTCTATCAAAGTCGTTTCACGTGTTCACTGTTTCCGTTCGTGCTGCGTTCTTAAACACGTTCGAACGTCAGGCAGATTGCGGGCGTTCGTGTCGCGTTCGAACGATATCGGTATTTCTGGTTTTGCTGTTAGCCTCATGACCCGAGCCCATTTAGCGCACATGCACCCTAGCCTAGCCCAAGCCCACTTAAAACACACCCAAATTAAATTAAATATTAAGTTAAATATTAATTAGATAATGTAATTAAATAAAATAATTAATTAAGTCATATACCAAATTAAATAAAACAAATAAAATCTAAATAATCCCCTACCAAAATAAATAAAATATTTACCAAACATAAAACAAGTATATGCCTAATATAAACTAATCAAATATAATCATTCCTAACTAAATAATATATTTACCAGTCTAAAATATTTGACTTCCTAATCAACACCAATATAATCTTGTAACTTCCTAATTTATAATATTTTGTCCCCCCTCAATCTTGTGCATGCTTTTCTTGAGAAGCCTAAATTAGAAACCAAGATCCTATTCCTTGTGAGACAAGGTGAAGCCATAGCCATTCTCTATATAAACAATCACCACCCAAAGCCTCTTATTCTCTCTAGTTCACGTTTTTCACAAGAAAAAAGAAGCCAAAAATTATGTCCACTCTCCATTCTCTCAAATTCACACATACTACAAAGAAATAACACAAAAATCCTCTTCATCTCCTTCCCCTAATCACCGAAAATCATACTTCCATACAGCAGCCATACACGCCCAAAACAACAGCAAAATGACCTTAAAACAGTAGCCCGAAATCACATTAAAACAGCAGCAAAAATATCCCAAAACAACCCCTAAATCACCTAAACCAGTAACTAAAAAACTGTACTTTTAATGACCTAAAATAGTAACTAAAAAACTGCACTTAAAGCCTTCAAAAAAACACCCAAAACAGTCCATTAAAACACCAAAGCGGTGACCTGAACAGGAAGCAGAAATATAGAGGAAACAGTAGCAAAGTGGAGGCCAAACAACAACAAAACGGAGGCCAAACAGCAAGCAAAACAGCAAACCAGTGAGCCGAGATGCTAAACCAGTGAACCGGAGAAGTAGCGGTTTGATAGCCTTCCGACGGCCGTGAAACGCGAGTTCGAAAGTCGACATAAAAGGTTAGAGCTGAGGGTATTTTCCACATTCATTTTCTGTTTTATTTGTATTATTTATTGAATATTGCTTGCATGATTGTTGTGTTGAAATGCATGTTGTGGCCCTTGAGTA
>SKCR01019016.1:0-51817 GCA_019454045.1 Zanthoxylum bungeanum | reverse complement strand
CATTAATGCATCAAGATATACTTAATAACGATCTTAAACATAATGACATGGAATAATATACTTGAAAAGGATATGCAAATACAACATTCTCCAATTTCCAATAACAAAATTTCGAAGTCAAATTAAAATAATACTAACTACCCATTTGAGTTATTATTATCAAAGTCGTCATGAAAATCAGAACCAGACGAGCTTTCAAATTTCGATGAAAATCTCATCATCTCCATTTGTTGTTGCGAAGAGGTGGTACTAGAAGATGACTGTGGATTAAAGAGATTGGAAGTATAATAATTAAAAGTAGTATCATCACTTGACAGAATTTGTGCATATTGAAGCAAGTCCGGGTAAGCATTATGGTGCATTGATGGAGGATGAGGAGGAGGAGGATGAGGCGGCAGCATGGGATTTTGGTGAGAGGTTGAAGATGAATCTAAATAGACAAACTCAGTAGTACCTTGAACTCTTTCAGGGAAATTAAGCTTAGCTTTGGTACCTTTGAATTTGAGAGCAGCTTTATCATAAGCCATGGCTGCATCTTCAGCAGTCTCGAATGTACCAAGCCATACTCTTGCTGCCTTTCTAGGGTCTCGGATTTCGGCTGCCCATTTCCCCCAAGGCCTTTGTCTTACTCCTCTGTAGTGTCTAGTCCGTCTTGTATTTTCTGATCAAATAATTAAAACATGCAACAATTTGTCAAAAAATAAAAATAGAAAACATAGAATACTAACATTACATTCGATGGATACACTACAGAGAAAATTTATCATATTGCATATTACAAATGTATGAGTCACAATACGGTTAACTTTTAGTTATAAGTGTTTTTTTTAAAAAAACAAAAAACAAAAAATTAACATAATGACAACTTAATCTCCTCTATGAACAATTTCCAATTTTAGATTTCTTATTTTCTAACACGAGATTTTACAAATTTAACTAGATAGGACCCACAAATTCTACTAATAAGTTATGACCAAGAGCTTATTCTATATACACGGCCATAATTTCCGATAACATTGATCAAGTTTGCATGTCATGCACTTACGACAAGTAATTAGCTTTTAATTAGTGGGGCACTGGGCCGATTAATATATATATTCACATGCAAGTAATTTTAAGTCCCACGTCCACTATCGGCGACAACTTCCTATATTTTCACTCGGTTCACAGAAAATTAGGCTAAAAGTTAGGCAAGCCATTCTCCTAGTTTACTTTTAAAATTTTCCATGCCTAAAAATCTATTATTGAATCCTATTAAGATGTATTGAATGAGTAGTATAGTTAAATTATGATTTTAAATTAAAATTTTAATTTAATTAAATAATTTTTTACTCAAATAATCGCTCCTGATTGGTTTAAATTTATAATTATATACTCCTTATGTATTCATGGAGTAGTCAATCACTACACATTTAATATAAGTGTATCAAAATCCCAACCAATAAATTAACAACATATAGAGAGACTTGATAACTCAACTAAAAAGTTGTTTGTATGATTATTATGTATTTTAGATATTAGTAAAATATATTGATGGTAATACAACCGGTCTGTCAGAATATGAGACGGTCCATTTTCAATATAAATACATAAATAATAAGATGATTGTTATACAACTAATTAATATGGTATTGTATGTACAAAAATACTCTACTCAAGAATTCTAGAAGAAAAATGAAAGGTATAATGTTCTAGTCATCTAAGAAACTTTAGTCCAATTTCTTGGAGTATAAAAATTTTCTTATTGATAAAGGATTGACATGGAATAAGGATTTATCAAATTAAAAAACACATGAATAATGATACCCCATGTGCATAAGGAAAATAAATTAAACTATATATATATATATATATTCATGTGCCTAAGCAAGCTAGAGATTTAATTGTACGACCATTTACACTTTTGGACATAAAGAAAGAGAGTTACTTACGCAAAGTTATTTGAATACATTGAACTTGGTTTTGCCTACCCTTCAATTCAAACTTGACTCTATCAAGATTCACATCTCATCAATAATTAATTACCCACACTCAACTGAAGAAGGAAATAAAGAAGATAGATCAAACAAACAAACAAACTTTGAAAAGAAAACCAAAAGTTCATGCATATATTTTTCACAAAATTCAAACTAAAAGTATGGTCATGGAAGTAATGAGTCTTGAACCCGAAAATCAATATAGATGGATCAGAAATTTCACCCATTATTTTTATTTTATTTTATATTTTTTTTTACTGGTGGTGACCGCGAGCGCAAAATGCATTTAGAACCTGTTCGATCTATGCTTAGCTAGAGAGCAAATAAAATTTTGGAAGCTAATAATCTTAAGATGAGTCTAGTTATATAAAAATACCTTGATCTTGATCTTGAGTTTGTTGAGATGAGTCATTAGATGATTCTTCTTTAACGGGTACCGGCGTGGCGTCGGAGGCGGCGGCGGGGGCGGCGGTGCCAATCACTTGTGTAAGAGCAGAAACCATGGCAGATTCATGAGTACTCCAAGAAGGAAAGTTGTGGTGTTCTTTCTCTTTCTCCTCCGATGCTTCCGATGGAAGTGGCCGCTTTCCATGCCTTCGATGATCCACTTTTAATTTTGTAATTTTTTTGCAATAATTTTTGTGATTTGATTACACAAGGATACTCAAGTGACACTAAGACAACTGATAAGAACTTATTGTTGTTGTTTGGTTTGTTAAAATTAAAGATTCCTTAGATATGGAAAGGGAGAATTGAATGGGAGAGTGAGAGTAGATATAGTGTTGGATGATTTATATATATATATATATATACACACAAGACAAAGAGACGGAAGAAGAGAAAAATAGGGTTTGCTTGGAATAGTCGAAGGGTTTTTGAGGTTTTTTTGATTACCAATTAATTAATTTAAAAATTATAATTTTTATAGTGTGTTTACGACCATAATTGTAATAAAATGAAATCGGAATGGGTTGGAATGTAAATGGTAAATCAGAATTAGAATAAGTTTTTTTTATTTAACTATAGGAATCGTAATCGGAATGAAATAATATTATCATTAATGTGTTTAATTTGTCTAGCAATCGGAATAAATGGTTAATAAGTTATAAAAATATACTTACTTATAATTACTTATTAATTTATTAATTATTATTAATTATTAATGTATTAAATTACTAAAAAGTAACTTATTCTTTTATTAAATTACTAAAAATTAATTTATTCTTTTATTAAATTAATATTTAATTAAAATATTTATTATTTTATTATTAATTATTTATTAATTTTACTTATTATTTATAAATTAAGTATAAATTAATTATTATTTTATTAACTAATTATTAATGTATTAAATACTAAATATTAATTTATTATTTTTTTTTTATATAAAATATTGATTAATTTTATCAATAGATATTAGTTTTCTTAACTAAAAAAAATCTTTGTTTTTTCTCCCAATTTCATTTTCTTAACTCTTTTTATTATTTCATTATAAAGAATATGAGAATCTGAACGCTCATATCTCATCAATAGATATTAGTTTTCATTTAGCGAATCACTAATGACTAGGCTCCGAATGAGAGAGGATAAGACCTCAAATCTGATAAAACCATACCTGAATGTTATGAGAATAATATCAGTTGGCTAATAGAATTAAACTCTAAGATTAATAATTATATGTGTCTTTTATTCAATCACACTATTACGAACAATCGAACCTATACCAATCTTATGGAGTAGGAGTATCTTAACGATGTAAGATACAAAAGAAAAAAAAAATACATATCTCAATACAATATTATTTATCTTTTAATAGATTTAAATTCATATTTTCTACCTTTTAGTTTGATCCTCAGCTATCTCAATTATAATGTTTGAGCCAGTAATCTCATGTAGTATAATGGTGGATGAATTGACATTATTAAATACTACTTTGACTTTTAATATTTATTGTTGGATTACGTAAGATCGATAACTCAAAATTTGTGTCAAAATCTATGTTATTTAATTATCGATTAATCAACGATTAATTATAAATCGCTTCTTGAGAGCTTGACCCGATCAATTTTGACTGATTTAAATTGGCACTGATATACGAACGATTTTGATCAGTTAGCTCACTGATTTTCGACTTAAGATTTCATATGATTTCACTTTTTAATCTATTTTTTTAATTTTTTCAATATCTTTTTGGAGTTATAATTGAGGATTCTATATGAAAAAAGAGAAAGATTTTATTAAAAAAGATTAAAAATATGAAAATATGCTTTAACTTAAATTAATTATTACCGGGATAATAAAACTCTTAAATTATTTAGTAGTTTTTAATAATGAATGAATGAATGTTAGTGATTTTTGGATAATTTTGAGAGAGTTTAAAATATTTTTATTATCGACCACGCAAAATTTCTGATTAATCGCAAATCGCATAATATTAAGTAAAAATTTTAAGTAAAAAAATTAAGTTGAAGCATCATGTATATGTGTTTGAATCCTCTTAATGACATAATATTGAAAAAGCTCATTGAATAGACAATTCAGTAGAGATCTTGGATTGAGTTGATATTGATTGATCAATTCGATTCGAGATCTTGGAGTTGGAATAAGATCAATAATGATTTACAAAATCTGTGTGATATTCTCTATATAATGAGTGGGGCTTGTTTTGCACTCATTTCGAGTGATACTTCAATCACACAATTTTGATAAAATAGAAATCTCCGATAAAATATCCATTGTAATGTACATTATGTGTATATATATATAAATTATTGTAGTATCCTCTTCATAGATTTTCAAGTAATAAGATGATTTTTGGGTCTAAAGCAATAGGGACGAAACATAAGCTTTGTTGAATTTAGTGATTCACTTTAGAATTACAGAGATTTTATCCTTATTCTATAATGTCTATTTTGACCATTTGATAGAAGGAATCAACATCAATCCATAAATAAAGTTTCAAAATGAGACTTTAATTGTATCATGTTAAGTACGCACTTAACTCACAAAATTAAAATTATTATAAGGTTTGATGTTAAACCTTAAGTTAAAAATCTCTCATTATATGAGGATACAGTATTATTGTACTATTTAAGGTTTGTAATAATTTTGCAATCAATCAATTAAATTTTATATTTATAACTTTTATTGATACTCTTGATTTAACAATTTCTACTTTCCTACTCAATACATTAATTAATATTCAAGTCAAGAATGGCAAGAAATAAAAAAACTAAATAAAATGGCAGATGTTTTACTTACATTATGTCTATTTATGAATAGTTTTTACTAACATCTTGTCAGGAAAGTAAGAAAGTTAATGGTTCGGGATGGCAAAATCCGGATCCGGATCCGGGTCAGGCCGGATCCTGGTCCGGACTTGGGTAAATATTCCCGGGTCCGGACCCAATTACCCGGATTCTTTTTTATTTTTTTATTTTTTTTAAATTGTAATTGTATTTTTTTATATTTATATTTGTATTTTGTCAATTTTATTAGTTTTATTTAAATTCTTATAATTTTTTTATTAAATTATATTATTTATATATATATATGCATAATATTTTATATTTTTTTTTTATTAAAATCTAATTTATTTTTTTATTTTTTTCCCGGACCCGGGACCGAGTGATCCGCGTCCGGACCCGGAATCACCCGGATCTTCGTTTTAAAGACCCGGGTCCGGATTTTTTAATTTCGGACCTGGGTCTTCCCGGACCCGGGCCGGGTCCGGGTCTTGTTGCCATCCCTATAATAATGGTACAAATCTAATTATATATATAGAGAGAGAGAGATAGATAAAATGAGATGCATGGTAAGCGAATATTTAATATTTAATAATTTTGTTTTAAATCAAGTTGACTAATATATATAGTATCGAACCAAGGTCGTATGATAAGAAATTATGTATTAAATTTTATGAATTAGTTAAGTATGGTAAATCCTCGATGAAAATATATTGATTTAGTGAATATTAATTAATCAAAATAATAATAATTTATGAAGATATTCTTATTTTGAAAAATATAAAGATTCATAGTAGTTTTTTTTTTTTTTTTTTTTTTTTTTTTTTTTTCCATTTTCTGTAGAGATTTATCTTAATTTGGTCTTATTTGTGTATTTGTAATCACTTCGATTTATTGTTATAATTTGGAAAGTTAAGTAGGGCAATCAAATCCAGAAAAAGAAAAATAATTTATATGTTATAAAATTAAATAAAAAATTAAATTATATTCCTATGCTATTGCCGATTTTTCTAGAGAGGTAAAGGAAAGGATTTAATTAGTTTTGGAAATTAATAATCCTAAAATATAAAAAGAAAATTGGATTTTCTTTTGTGAAATCTCTCATTCTTGAAAACCGTAGCCTCCATCTTCTTTTTCATTCTCGCTCAATTGTTGAGAAAAGAAAAATAAGAACAAGAATACAAATAAGAAAAATACAATTGTGACTTTATCTCTAAATAGTTTAGAGATTATTTTGTGAGTCTTGCCCAAACAACCTTCCGTTGGTTACGAGTTATAGCTCGGAAGATCAAATGGTAGATCCGATCCAATCACATAAAGTCACGGCTTCCAAAACCACTTTAAAGATCGTGGTTATGCCGTTGTTGACGTAAACAATTTACTATTAAATTAAACTAAATTAATGTAAACATGCATGCAATAAATATTTATTTATCAACATAAATAATATTCACTTATAACAAGACATACCTCGATGTATTTGTTATCTTTCTCGATCCTCTTGAATATCCTTCTTGATTTTTTCTTACAATAGTGCACTAAGCGTTGCACCTCTAGTTGGCACATTAGCGCCCCTCTACGAATAAATTGCTCTCACTATTGAGAACAAAAGAAACAATTTTCTTTTCTAGGATGTTTACTATTCCAATAGAAACACGCTATTTGCGTGAATGTATATTATATATCAATAAGCGCAAGCCTTGCGCATATGCACATATTGCAACGTGAACAACAACCAAAACAATGGTCATGTTTTTATATATTACATGCACTGTGCTTATTTTTCACAGCACACACAAGTTATCTATATATATATGCCAAAGCATTCAATTGCTTTTGTTTTTCTTATATTCCTTCAACGTGAGCATATATTTATATAGGATTTGTTTTAATTGTATCCCAATATAATGAGGTCAATCCAATATCTCTCCAAATCAAATTTTATCTCTTAAAGATTCTTTCCAAAATAAAATTAGGATACTTAACCAAATTAGGAATCCTAATTAAATAAAGACTTCCATATTTAATCTTAAATTGGACTCTACTTAATTTGGGTGCTAGCCCACAGATTAAAGCCCAATAGATTAAATATTATTTTGGCATATTAATTAATTAATTTAATTTGCTTAATTTAATTAACAATTAATTAAAATTTAATTTAATTTATTTAATATAAATATCAAATATTTAATTAAACAATTAAATCTTATTTTATATTTCGAATTTATTAATCAAATTAATATTTGCGAAATATCCCGAATATCCTAATCCAATTAGGAAATGCCAAAATAATCATTTATTAACTTTTAATAAACATCCTCGAATTTGTAACATAGATGAGAACTATATTGTGCAACCGTTCTAGGTTCATTATCGAGTAGCTGTGGAATAATATTAACTCTTTAATATTTCACCTCTATGATATTCCACAGACCATGGGTAATCGCCTAGCAGCAAGCCATAACCCCTAGTCGATGAATGATGTAGGAAAACATATGAACCAGTTAGAATACACTTCGAGCATGTCATCTCATTCCTTCCGATATTTATGTTTCTTATCGAGTCTGGGATCATGGTAAGGTCAAATCATTATACTCGAAATATCTTTAAACTTTATCTTGTGGATTTGATATCTCTAAGATATCGACTGCTTTGGCCAAAGACTTATATCCACAACTTTAAGTTTCCTTGAAACATCTATAAATTTTATTATCAAAGTTACCAGATCTATCTTGAATCATATGTGACTTCGTACGTCAATCGCTCAAGGTCATCTAGCATTTATTCAAAGGACGTGGATAGTCGAATGAAGATATACTAGTGAACCAAGAGTACTGTAGGCACTGCATTTTTGCATGTAAGTCCCAATGATGAGTCTCGTAAGGAGGCACTCCTTTTTAAATTTTAGAAGTCGCGGGAAACGGACGTCGGAAGGAAAAAGTCAAAAATCAATACCTTGGTGGATTTAATTCGTTTGCTTAGCTTCAGGTTTGCTCGTTGGACCTCTATTTTAAAATTCATCCTCAGCCCAAACCCCCGCAAGCCACACATCAAAAGAGCCCACACACACGCCCAAAGGACCTAATTGACGCCCATCACCTTTCCAAAATAACCAATTCACACATTAAACACATGTTGAAATCAAATCAAATCACCTTCCCAAATTAAAAGATTCAAATCATATCTTATCAATCACCTTCGTAATTAAATTAAATCACATTCCTAAACTAAATCAAATCAAATCAAATCAAATTAAATCAAATTAAATCAAATCAAATCAAATTACCTTCCTAAATTAAAAGGATCATTTCCTTATAATACACAAACTAAATATTCCCCATAATTACACAATCTCGGTTTTCCTACCCGTATAAGGTAAACCCCAACCATTGCCTATAAAAAGATGCATAAACCCAACCTTAGAAGCCCTAGCCTAGCACATTCACGCCAATAGCCTAGAATTCACGCCCAAACACTCCAGAGAATTTCACTCATTGCCGTGAATAAGCCCTCAAGCAAAGCCCTCCATTGCCGTACAAACAACCTTGAAACCAGCCCTCCCATTATCCCACAAACACCCCTGAAACTAGCCTTCATATTACCGCAACATAGCCCCCTCATCCACTGCAAATCACCCATTGAAAACTACCCATAATTACATAAATTTAACCCCTGAAATTACCGAAAACTGTACCTGAACAAGCCCTTGAAATTACCACAAAACACCACCGAAAACAGCCTCGAACTGCATTCAATCACCACCGAAAATAGCCCTGAGAACCTGCACAGCCATTACCGAAAATCACCACTGAAACAGCCCTTGAAACCACCGAAACTGCACCTCAGAAACTGTCTTAAATTACCGTGAAACATAGCCCAGAAACCGCTCTAAACCACTGCAAAAACTGCAGCCCCAACACGCCTAAAAAACTAAAAAACAGTAAGCCAAAATAGCCCTTATTACTACAAAATGTGACCAGAAAATACAGCAAAAAAAGCAACAAAACGGAGTAAAACTGTTGGACAATTATGACCCATAGAATCACTATTTGTACAGAACATGGTGTTGTTGTACAAATTAACTATGTGACAAATGAAATTGCTCTTTTATCACTTGTAATTGGATTACCAAGATACATAAATGATAAAAGTCCTTATGATTAGTTTCGGATTGAGATGATATGAGACAGTATCAATCCACAAAGGTTTAATCATTAAATATCCCCAGTCGTAGTATTATCGAAATTGGACATCGATAATGTGGAATAGACAAGTATTGCACTTGTGAGCGTTGTGGGAGCATAACGGCATAGTTCTCATATATTTGGGTATTGGATACTCATGCAAGTGTAATAGGAGGTTGTGTTTTACCGATGGTACGGAAAACAGCTTCGCTCTGGAGAGACCCCTCGGAATTCCATTGGTAGTATAACTATGTGTCTATGGAAGTCCGAATCAGGGTAGGTGTATTTGGTCTTAACTTGAGACTTGCACCGCTAATACTTGCGACAATCAATATACTTTGGTTTTGGTCGTCCAGGGCTTTAACCGGTTCTGTGTATGTAACATCCCAGATTTTCTGGATTATTCTAGAAGTTTCCCGGACGGATATTTTTAGTCTCGGAGCATGATGATAAGGAAGAATAAGAGTTTAAGTGATGCAATATGGGTTGGAATAATAGATTATGAATTTTTGTCTCATTGGAAAACGCGTGGGATCAAAAGTCAGTTACGCGATTTTCGTAAAACACTTAAAGTTTGTGGTTTTGGTCATGAATAGAGCAAACAAACTTCGACCGAGCTGATATTTGGACCATCAGACTCATTTTTCTGAGACGAACAACTTTCGTGTTGAATACTTTTCGAGAATCACATCAGAAGGGCTCCGAATTTGCGATTTTCCAGAAGATTCTAGAATAGGGGCTGAATTGTTATTTTCACGGGGGCTGAATTGATATTTTCCAGCTTAGTATTTAAAGCCACATAGTTTGGTTAAATTGCAAAATGATCAAACCTCCCCAAAATCCCTAATTCGACTCCCCCCACGCCCATTTGTTGTGTTGGCTGCTGTTGGTCGCGCCGGCGGCCTGCCGGCCACCGCCGGCCGGCGCGACCAGCCAGGGAGAGATGCCCGGCCACCGTGCGTCTAGTGGTGGCCGGCGGCGATGCTTTAGGCCGGCGAACGGCGAGATAGGAGGGTGGAAAGAGGCGCACGGTAGGTTTGTCGATCCCGGCTCGTCGGGTCGTTTCACGAGCTGTGCCACCAGCCAAATCGAAGCCCTCGACGAGTACTACGAGTGTATGGAGACGGATTCACTGAACAGCGGCCGAAATTACGTGAAACGAGGAAAGAAGTCACAGATGAATAGTAGACCCATGTGAACAGTAACTCCGATCGGAATTCCGATCGCACCAGCGCGTTCGTATGGCCGTCGGGAGTCCGAATATGGCCTCGGAATTTCGGTACGACCTTCCGTTCAAAATCTCATATTTCAAAGTAAATCGATTTATATTCGGATATTTCCAGTAGTTCCGTAGTTTAACGAATTGCTTTTATATGAATATATCTATATACTACCTTATTACTTTACTAATTTCTTATCAAGGCCTCAGACCTGAACTCAATAAATAAAATGCATGTACTTGCCCTCCGGCCAGAACTCAAAATAATCTAAGTTATTACATATCTTTTACTCATAAAATACAAAAAAAAACTATACGAAGGGCCGTGAGGACCCATAAGTCGACCCAGGACTCCCATGACTGCAATTGGGGTGATCCATCGTCTTTAAAGTCTTCACCGAGCATCTGCTGATCCCACATAGACAATTTAAATCAACAATGTATTAAGAAATAAGTCTTGTATGATGTTTGTATGTTTAATCCCGCCTAGGCCAGGATGTTACCGTGTACGTCTCTTCTGGGTATATTGAGAATCGTAGTGTATTGGGTGTGATGTCAAGATGAAAGTATCACTTCAGTTATAGTGGAGATAATGATCATGTAGGATACGGAACTAGTACTCTTAAGTACTGCAGTCATCGGGATAATATGACTAGGTTATGTTTATCCGATTACAGAGACTAGTTACTAAACATCCGATATGTGCTTCATACGGGGCAGACACTATTCCAGCCCCAGGCCTTGCACGAGAACATCCGATACTGGATCGCTATACACAATACTACGTATACTACACCTGATATAGATTATGATATTCTTTTAAGAATATTTCTGGAGAATTGGGTAGGCACGGTGCTTTGCTGGAAGCCAACCATGTCTTGTAATTCGGTAAAAACGTAGTACTAGGTACGTACGTATTCGGATAATCCGATAACCGAATTTAATGCCAACCTATCCGGGGATCTCATGGGTTGCTTCCTGAAGATTCACCGATGACGTATGACTCGCACTTTATTAATTTGGGATTAATTTGATGAGAGAGAGAAAATTCATCTGGGATTAATTACAGAGATATTTTATCTGGGATAAAATATTATTTAAAGAGAGATAGAACGATTAATTTGGAATTAATTGATAAAATAATATATTCGATATATTAAACGAAATTAGATTTCGACGCGGAATTAAAATTAGATTTTAATTCGGGCGAACGAGTTAATTTAGAATTAATTCATTGGCGACGTGAATAGTGATTTTACTAGGTAAAATTATTTAATTAAATTTGATTTAATTACGTCGCAACGGAAAATTCGTTAATTCGGAATTAGCGAACCCGAGCCCGGGAGTATTTACGGGACCACTCACATTTAGAATCAAAGTGGGGCCCGTAAGTCACATTTAGTGCCACATCATTAGTCAATCAAGTGATAGAAGTCTTATCACCTTTTGGTGAGTGACATCTAGTCACTATTCATTGATTGATGAGAGTTGATCGAAGGTTTAAAAGCTTTGTACCTTGTTTGACTTTGGTAATGGTTTTTGGTTTTTTTTTTTGGAAATCAAATAAAACCAACACACTTCTTCTCCCCATCTCAATCCTCACGATTTTGGAAGCATTTTCTCTCCTCTCCATTTCTTCTATGGCCGAATGTCAAGGAAAGAAATAGGTAATTTTTGTGGCAAAAATTACTAAGAGCTAGCGCTCTAAAGGGTCATCCAAGGTGATAGGTAACCGAACACATGAGCATGGAATCACCATTTGCAAAGCTTAGAGCTTGGAGGACATCCATGGCCGAAAATGGGAGCACAAAATGGAGCAAAAGCCGAGAGCTTCTTGGACTTAAAGCTTGAATATTTTTGCTGTTCCTCGCATCGTAAAAGCCGATCAATGTAAGTATGATTCCGTCATTCTTCATTGTTGTATTCACACATGATTTCTTCCTTGATTTGATCTTTGGGACTTAATAGAAACCCAACAATGGTATCAGAGCCATTTTGAGCATGAAACTTGTTTAGTTTGAGCATGATTTGATGAAATTGTTTGATTGAGTATGCTTGAATGATGTTTAATTGAAGTTGGATATGATCAATTTCATGAAAATTGATTTGGAATAATTTTTCCCAAATTGGGTTGGCTTGGCCGAATTCCCTCTTGTCCTAAATGTCATGGAATTTTTTGATTTTGATCATTGGATGAGTTGAAATCATTTGGGAAATGTGGATTTAGTATTCAATTGGATTGAAATCGGAATTGGACATAAAAACCCTACTATTACCGTGACTTAGAAGCATGTAAAATGAGTTGATTTTGATTCAAATGTGTTGGACATGTGTTGATGATAATGAGCATAATTAATTGAGTGAATTAGTATTTTGGAAATGTTAGTTTGGTTAATTAATTATGGTATACACTTTGGTTAATTAATTATGAAATTAGGAATTTTGAAATTAAATTAATTGGGCTTAAATTTAGAATTGGGCTTGTAAAGTTGTAATTGGGCTTAATGGGCTTGGTTGGCCAAGTTTGGTTTAGGCTAATTGGTTGGATCCAATTGGGCCCAAAACCATATCCATAAAGTCCAATTATGACTTAATGGACCTTTAAAGTTTAATTGGGCCTAATGGGCCTAAATTGATTTCTAGGTTATGGGGTGATTCCTTGATTGGGCTTGAGTTGCCGAAGCCCACACCTTAAGAAATTAATTGAAAGCCCATTGGACTTTAATTAAACGATATTGGATGTTTATTGGGCTTTGAGACCCGTAAAGATTAGATTTGGAATCTAAGTCGCAAATGCTCATTAATAAAGTGTAATTATTTAATTTGGAATTAAATAAATGAATTAGTATTGAATACAAATTAAATTGGATTTAATGTCGTAGTTTAATATAATTCTAGAATTCGTACTTTGAGTACTTATTCATAAAACGAGTTTGACTCGCGCAAAATCAAATCTTTATTTGAACATTGGATGGTCATTAATTTTCAAATTAATTAATTGAATTAGATTGATTGATAACATGCTTGTGTGAATACATGGATGCGATGTATGAATAATGTATATCGGATGGATATTAGATGGGTGAGGGCAATTTTAGAAATTGTTGTAATAATTTTAGAATTTTTTAATTGGACCTGCGTGTCCAGCCTTATACCTCTTGACTCTATGTATTTCTCTTCTCACCTATTCCCCTCAATGTAAATGAGGTTTCTCTAGAAGTGTTATGTAATCGGGTAGAAGTAATACTTGTGCTAGCTGGAGAGAGGAAAGTGAGAGATTTGTTCTAGGAACAATGTGTTTAAATATCCATCCGCATATCATTATTATGTTTATTTATACACGCTTTATTATGTTTTTTAGAATGCATGTTTAAGGGTGTATTTGTTGGACAATTATGATCCATAGCGTCACAATTTGTACAGATCACAGTGTTGTTGTACAAATTAACTATGTGAGAAAGGAGATTGCACTCTAATCATTTGTGATTAGATCACCTAGATGTATAAATGATGAGAGGTCCTTATGATTTATTCCTGGATTGAGAATGATATGAGACAGTATCAGTCCACGAAGGATAAATCATTAAATATCCATAGTCAGAGTATTATCGAGATTGGACATCGATAAATACGTAAAAGACTAGTATTACACTTGTGCGACTTGTGAGGAAACAATAGCATAGTTCTCATATATTTGGGTATAAGATACTCATGCAAATGTAATAGGAGGTTGTGTTTTACCGATGGTACGGGAAACAGCTTCGCTCTGGATAGACCCCCTCGGAATTCCATTGGTAGTATTACTATGTGTCTATGGAAGTCCGTAATCAGGGTAGGTGTATTTGGTCTTAACTTGAGACTTGTACCGCTAATACTTGCGACAATCAATAAACTTTGGTTGTGGTCGTCCAGGGCTTTAACAGGTTCTGTGTACGCCTATGCTGGGTATATTGAGAATCGTAGTATGTTGGGTGTGATGTCAAGACGGAATTATCACTCCAGTCATAGTGGAGATGATGTCACGTAGGATACGGTACTGGTGCTCTTAAGTACTCCACTCATCGGGATATTATGACTAGGTCATGAATATCCGATATAAAGACTAGTTACCAGACATCCGACATATGCTTCGTACGAGACAGACACAGCTCCAGCCCTAGGCCTAGCACGTGACAGTCTGATACTGGATCGAAATACGCAATACTACGTATACTACGCCTGATACAGATCCTTTATTCCTGTAATGATATTTCTAGAGAATTGGGTAGGCATGGCGCTTTGCTAGAGGCCAACCTTGTCTTGTAAATCGGTAAAACGTAGTACGAGGTACTTACGTGTTCGGATAGTCTGATGACCGTATTTACTGCCAACATATCCGGGGATCTCATGGGTCGCTTCCCAAAGATTCACCGATGACGTATGACTCACACTTTAATTAATCTGGGATTAATTAGAAGAGAGAGAAAATTAATCTGGGATTAATTTCAGAGATATTTTATCTAGGATAAAATATCAATTAAAGAGAGATAACGATTAATTTGGAATTAATCGGTAAATTAATATATTCGATATATTAAACGAAATTAGATTTCGATATAGAATTAAAATTAGATTTTAATTCTGACGAATGAGTTAATTTAGAATTAATTCGTTAGCAATGTGAATAGTAATTATGCTTGGCATGATTATTTAATTAAATTAGATTTAATTATGACGCAAAGGAAAATTTGTTAATTTGGAATTAGCGAACCCGAGCCCGAGAATTTACGAGCGCATTCGCTTTTCGAATTCGAGTGCGGCACGTAAGTCAAATCAAGCATCAAATCATTAATCGCATCAATCGTCAAATCGCTAGTCGTTTCAAGCGTCAAATCACTTGTCACTTTGAGTGATGTGACTTGACAACTTGATTGATTTAATGATATGACAACATGTCACTTGATGGATGTGACTTGATGTGAATAGTGATGTGAGTTGTTGAAGTGAATTAAGGCTTTAATTGTTTGACTTTTTAAAGCCAAATTATTGTATATGTTTTAAAATACAATTACCAAAAATCATTCTACACATTTCCAACTCTCTCTCATCTATTCTCTCTTCATCATTCACGCTCATGGAGGGAATTTTTCCTTCTTGTTTTGGCAGTGAACTTCCGTGAACAGTGGAGAAAATGGGAAGCAAAGTGCTTGGTTTTTGTGGCAAAAATCAAGAGAACTAGCACTCCGAGAGACATGCGAAGGTGATAGAGAAGTTTACCCATAAGCCGGGAATCATTTGACGAAGCTTGGAGCTCAAAACTTGGAGTCAAAAACTGAAATCATAGAGCACTTCACTGCCACTTCCGTGAGAAGTCCATGGAGCAAAAAAAAATTTGATTTTTTTCGTCAAAGCGTCGCTCAACCGATCGATGTGAATATTCCGCAACTTCATTGATTTGTATTCACACATGTTTCATGCTTGTTTAATGATCTTGGGACCTTAACAAACACCAACAATGGTATCTATGAGCAAGGTTGATCATGAAATGTTTAGAGCTTAAAATTTAGGTAAAATTGATTTTGAGCATGTATAATGAAATTGGATGAATTAGTATGCTTAAATGTGTTTTAATTGATGATTGATTGGATCAATTTGATGAAATTATATTTGGAACATTTTTCCCCAAATTCCATTGCTTGGCCGAGAGGTATATGCCCTAAATGATCTCGAAATTTTTGATTTTTGATAATTGGATGTGTTGGAAATCATTCGGGATGTTGATTTAATGTCGATTGTGGAATTAATTAGATTGAATTCGAATCGGACATACCCTCCTAAGCCAAGACTTTAAAGCATGTAATTGGGTTTGATTTTAATCAAAATGTGTTGGACATGTGATGATGATCATAAGCATGATTAATTAGGCTAATCGACGTTTTAGAAACATTGATTTAAATAGTTAATTATGTTATACACTTTAGTTTAATTAAATGTGAAATTGGATTTTGTAATTTAATTATTTGGGCCTTAAATCGGATTTGGGCTTGTTGTGTTGCAATTGGGCTTATTGGGCTTGGTTGTACCAAGTTAGGTTTAGGCCAAATGGATTGGATCCAATTGGGCCTAAAAACCACTTCCGTTAAGCCCAATGCGACTTAATGGACCTTTAAAGTTTAATTGGGCCTAATGGGCCAATATTGATTTCTGGGCTTATAGGGTAATTCCCGTATTAGATTTTGGTTATTCGGTTTGACTCGAGTTGACCAAAAGTCCACGCCTTAAGAAATTAATTAAAAGCCCATTGGACTTTAATTGAATTGACATTGGACGTTAATTGGGCTTCGAGACCCGTAACGATTAAATTTGGAATTTAAGTCGTATAGGTTCGTTAATAAAGTGTAGTATTTAATTTGGAATTAAATAGCGAATTAGTATTAAATACAAATTGAATTGGATTTAATTATGTAGTTTGATTTAATTCGAGAATTCGTACTTTGAGTACTTATTCGCAAAACCAGTTTGACTCGCACAAAATCAAATCGTTGTTCGAACATTGGATGGTCATTAATTATCAGATTAATTAATTTGATTAGATTGATTGATAACATGCTTGTGTGAATACATGGTTGCGATGCTTGAATAATGTATATCGAATGGATATTAGATGGGTGAGGCAATTTTAGAAATTGTTGTAATAAATTTGATTTATTAATTGGACCTGCGTGTCCAGCCTTATCACCTCCTTATTCTTTGTATTCTCTTCTCACCTATTCCCCTCAATGTAAATGAGGTTTCTTTAGAAGTGTAGTGTGTAACAGGTAGAAGTAATACATGTGCTAGCGGGAGAGAGAAATAGAGAGACTTGATCTAGGATCATTGTGTAAAGTATCCATCCGCATATCATTATTATTTTTCATATGCGCTTTATTATGTGTTTATAATGCATATTTAAGAGTGTATGATGATGAGACCTTAACAAAGATAATAAATTGGTTGCCAATTTGCACACGAAAAACCCTCGCTAAATATTCAGCGTTTTTTTCCTTCCATTGAGTGATTCTTACTCAAGATCCAAGACTGGCATTGGCTTGTTGGCCAAAGTCAAGGCCTTTGTCCGTCGAGGATGTGTTTGAATCACGAGAGCTTTGTTCCATATCAATGTCTTGTCCAAGTTGTGGTTTGTTGGCCAAAGTCAAGACCACTTCTTGTCCATCGACATTGATTACGAGGCTTTCCATGGTCAATGGGTCGCGCTTAACTGGGATCACTAAGTTTGTTGTGCCAAAGCCAAGGCTTAGTTGATACAGAGGAAAAAGGTTAGGTAATACATTGGATGTATTGGCATTTATAAGATATATATTTCGGACTTGGATGTCTCCCTACTGGATCTAGGAATTGAATTGGATCCAATTGATCTTAGAGATCTACCTAGTTAATTATCATACAATTTGTTGGGCAAAGTCAAGATTGTGTGATATTTAACGGGATCCTAGCCCACTAGGAAACACGGTTTCCCGAGTACTCGACAGAGGGTTAGAGGCTCACCGAAAAATAGTGGGAGGCAAGAATTGAATTTGCAATATTCGTTTAATTACTTGCCATACGCGCTCAATAATAAATATTATTCATCGTTATAAATTAAATGTTAGTTGGACTAATATTTCATCGTTGTTTTAATTAAACAGTTGGACTGTATTCAAACCATTTATTTATAGTTGATTTTATAATTGGATTATAGTAATCAATAAAATTGATTTTAATCTATAAATTATAGTTGATAAAATAGTTGGACTATTGTAATCATTATAATAAATAGTACCTAAATCATTGATTAAATAGTTGGACTATTAGAATGAAGATGTAATTGAAAGATTGACATTTAAAGCATAATCCTAGGGAAAATGTATTTAAATGATTTAATTTTCAAAATTGGGAATAAAATTCAGGATGGTCATGGAAAATAATAATTTACTTTATTTGATAAAATAACATATTAGGCCTAAGCCTGAAGTAGTAAGCAAATAGTCGAGCATAATCTTTGGAAGATTTATGTAATGATAACTTTAGTGCTTAATCCATTAAGCTTGTCGCAGTAGACTCCTTAATTTCTTAATCAGAACTAAGGATTAGATCCTTAAAGTATGATAATGAAATTAAAGGATCTTCATAAATCTAATTTTAGATTTTGGAAGTACTACATTGCAATAAATGACTCTTGGAGAGTTAATGACTATTCTCAAGGAGATAAAGTCAAAGTTTGCAATTAGGCAAGTAGCACAAGGCGCACCTTACTTCGATATTCTACAAGGCCAAGGCTTGGCCAATGGCTACTGGAATTTTGAAAAGGGCAAAGGCAAAATCATTATAATCTTCTGGGAAGATAAAGGACAAATCCCAAAATGTCTGCCTAAATTGTGTCAAACGGGATCGCGGAAGTGTGACTGTCATTTGGACAAAGCAGACATGAAGGAATTATAGACGAGCAAGGCTCCGACTTCAAATATGTTTGTCAATATTATGTTCACTACTAGTGTTAAAATTAGATTTTAAACACTTAGTGTGGAACATAAATATGTACTGGTATGCAGCATCTGCTATGAGCAGGATACTGACTTCAGTTGAGATTAATCTGCGAATTGGAACACGGACGAAAGTCGTGTTTTTAACCACAGATACCTTAGTTTAGGAACTACCCTCGGGTATGTACCTAAATTGGGAGCTGTTATAATGTAACTAGTTTGACTAGAAACATTATCTCTATATCAGTGTTTAACCCGCTGCGGGTGAACATTTATATTCTAGAACATTAAAGTGTTTTTTATATAAAGATGATATTGAGATATACACTAGATGTGAATAACAGTATTTATTTGAATATAAATAAACTAAAAAAAAATATAACATGACACACAAATAGCTCAAACTGATTTGATCAGAAGAAACTAATTGTGGCATTGTTGTCTGAGACACATTAAAACAAGAATCGTATATCCGCATTTTTGAAGAGTGGGGGTACTAGGACTAATTTGATTCCATTCAAATAAAGTCTACGAATCTAGTTTATTGGGCAAAGTGCCTAAAACACTGTTTACTTGGTAAAAGTGTAAATGCCACCGATCTGTTAGCCCTAGTTCATAGTGAAGCAAGTGGGCCCATGTCTAGCTAGGCTAGGTGGATATGAATATTTTGTGACCTTTACGGATGTGGCATCGCGTTATGGTTAAGTTTTTCTTTAGAAACACGAATCGAAAAGCTTTTACAGTTTCGACACGAAATAGACAAACAGATCGGCTAAAGTATTAAATCGTTACGGTTAGACCATGATATAAATACTTAAGCAATATGTTTCTAATATACTTGAAAGAGTATAGTATTCTTTCAATGAGGACTCCTTCCGGAACACGTCATTTTGACGGTGTGTGTCCGAATGAGTAACCAAATTTTGTTGGACATCATAAGGTTAATCATAGTCGCTTTGAGCTACCATTTCTTCAACGGATAAATATAAACAGTGCATAACTTATTTTGAACAAGGTTCCATAAAATTTGTTTGACAGATATCATATTAGATATGAACAGGAAAGAAACTGGGTTTCACATTCCTGATCATTTGGGAATGCTGGGATATGTTTGGATGATACCAAACTAGAACCCAAATTAGATAAGTGCCAACTGTAGGTTATCCTAGGGATACCATAAGTATTGTACTTATACATCTCACCAGAGATCAATTAGATTGTTGCTCGCCATGCGATTTTCCTAAGAGGAATACCTATATGCAGTGGTGGTAAGTGAGATGATAGTAAAACTCGATGAAAATCGGAGTTATACTATTCACGACACTGATTCCTAATGGAACATAAATAGTTCATCAAGGATGAAACTATTACCATTAATCTTCGAATACATAAGAACCGCGTAGATCGGAGAGAGTCAGAAAACAACTTGGGGTAGGGTTTATGATCTCACCTCATAAAATGACAATCTTTTGGGTATACCAACTGACTACGTATGAGGTAGTGATACAAGGTATCGACTCCTTACTATGGTAAAGTGCCATATGAATCCGAAATGGATTCCATGTATATCAACTATTTTTAGACACTAGTTGTTGTACTGCAAGACATTGTGCCTAAATGTACTATATAAGTCTTCAAGGAAGACATACATGGATGGCAACATACCAACGTATAAAGCTAGGCTTTTAAGGAAAGGTATCGTTATTGACATTGGGTTGATTACGATTCAACCTTTTACCTGATGCCACGGTAAATCCATTTGGATAATGCTTGCTAATGCTGCATGTTTCATTTATGAAATATGGCAACTAAACGGGAAAATCGCTTTCCTGCAAAGGAAACGTTTTGGAGGATGTTTATAACATCCTGTCGGTTTTATCGTATCAAAAACTAACAAACAAGGTTTGCAAGTTATTCAATCCATGTTTGGATTGAAGTAAGCATGAGGTTCTTAGAATTATCGTTTTGATGTAATCATAATGGTTTATGATTTAATTCAAAACGAAATGATCCTTGTGTATATAAGGAGGTTAGTGGGAGTGCACTGGAAGTGATTGTCCTAAATAATGATGACATGTCATTTCTTGGAAATGATATTCCCATAATAATTATCGGTGAAAGCATGGCTTTCGAGAATAATTCTCCGTAGAATTCTTAGGAGAAATAACCTTTGTTCTAGGAATAAAGATCTACTGGATAGATTTAAAGTTGTTAAGACTCTCCGTGAACTCATACATTAAAAAAATGTACGCGATCTGGTGTCTCATACGCTTTGAGCATATGGATTCACAATCGGGCCAATCCAAGTGATAGTCACTGGATTGATGTTAAGAACATCCGTTAGTATCTTAGAGAACTAAGGATGCTATCTTAATATGTGGAGAAGGAGAACTTAGAGTGACTGGGATCACTACTGCAGTTTCCTAAACCGATAAAATGACTATAAGTCGCAAACGGTACTATACAGTTTGAATAACGGAACAGTGAGCTGGAAATCTTCCAAGCAAGATACTGTTACCGAATTAACAATAAATGTGGGTTATTACTGCAGCTGAGGCGGCAATAGAAACAATTGGGGTCGATAATAAATCTAATTAGATTAGATATAATTCTGTTAGCAGCTGAGCTAGGCTGCAGCACAGGCTAAAGAATTAACGGTCTCATCACCGATCCAGATACATACTTCGATATTCGTTTGATTCGTTGATGATCGAATAAATCGTATCAGATGATAATCATGCAAATCTGTTGACGAAAGCATTTCCTCAGCAGTTTGAGAGAACCGTACATAGTTCGGGTGTTATACACTCGAGTGACTGGCTATAGGTCAAGTGGGAGATTGTTGGACAATTATGACCCATAGTGTCACTATTTGTACAGATCGTGGTGTTGTTGTACAAATTAACTATGTGACAAAGGAGATTACACTCTTATCATTTGTGATTAGATCACCTAGATGTATAAATGATGAGAGGTCCTTATGATTTGTTCCTGGATTGAGAATGATATGAGACAGTATTAGTCCACGAAGGATAAATCATTAAATATCCCTAGTCAGAGTATTATCGAGATTGGACATCGATAAATACGTAAAAGACTAGTATTACACTTGTGCGACTTGTGAGGGCACAATAGCATAGTTCTCATATATTTGGGTATAAGATACTCATGCAAGTGTAACAGAAGGTTGTGTTTTACCGATGGTACGGGAAACAGCTTCGCTCTGGATAGACCCCCTCAGAATTCCATTGGTAGTATGACTATGTGTCTATGGAAGTCCATAATCAGGGTAGGTGTATTTGGTCTTAACTTGAGACTTGCACCGCTAATACTTGCGACAATCAATATACTTTGGTTGCGGTCGTCCAGGGCTTTAACAGGTTCTGTGTATGCCTATGCTGGGTATATCGAGAATCATAGTGTGTTGGTGTTGATGTTAAGACGGAAGTTCACTCCAGTCATAGTGGAGATTGTCACGTAGGATACGGTACTGGTGCTCTTAAGTACTGCAGTCATTGGGATATTATGACTAGGTCATGAAAATCTGATATAGAGACTAGTTACTAGACATCCGATATGTGCTTCGTACGGGGCAGACACAGCTCCAGCCCCAGGCCTAGCACGTGACAGTCTGATACTGGATAGAAATAAGCAGTCTTACGTAAACTACGCCTTATACAGATCCTTTATTCCTGTAAGGATATTTTTGGAGAATTGGGTAGGCATGGCGCTTTTCTAGAGGCCAATCTTGTCTTGTAAATCGGTAAAACGTAGTACGAGGTACTTACGTGTTCGGATAGTCCGACGACCGTATTTACTGCCAACATATCTGGGGATCTCATGGGTCGCTTCCCAAAGATTCACCGATGACGTATGACTCACATTTTAATTAATCTGTGATTAATTAGAAGAGAGAGAAAATTAATTTGAGATTAATTTCGGAGATATTTTATCTAGGATAAAATATCAATTAAAGAGAGATAACGATTAATTTGGATAGAACGTGACAGTCTGATACTGGATAGAAATAAGCAGTCCTACGTAAACTACGCCTTATACAGATCCTTTATTCCTGTAAGGATATTTTTGGAGAATTGGGTAGGCATGGCGCTTTGCTAGAGGCCAATCCTGTCTTGTAAATCGGTAAAACATAGTACGAGGTACTTACGTGTTCGGATAGTCCGACGACCGTATTTACTGCCAACATATCTGGGGATCTCATGGTCGCTTCCCAAAGATTCACCGATGACGTATGACTCACACTTTAATTAATCTGTGATTAATTAGAATAGAGAGAAAATTAATCTGAGATTAATTTCGGAGATATTTTATCTAGGATAAAATATCAATTAAGAGAGATAACGATTAATTTGGAATTAATCGGTAAATTAATATATTCGATATATTAACCGAAATTGGATTTCGACGCGGAATTAAAATTAGATTTTAATTCGGGCGAACGAGTTAATTTAGAATTAATTCGTTAGCGATGTGAATAGTAATTATGCTTAGCATGATTATTGAATTAAATTAGATTAATTACGACGTAACGGAAAATTCATTAATTTAGAATTAGCGAACCCGAGCCCGAGATTATTTGCGAGCGCATTCACATTTCGAATTCGAGTGCGGTACACAAGTCAAATCAAGCGTCAAATCATTAGTCGCATCAAGCGTCAAATCACTAGTCGTTTCAAGCGTCAAATCACTTGTCACTTTGAGTGATGTGACTTGACAACTTTATTGATTGAGTGATATGACAACATGTCACTTGATGGATGTGACTTGATGTGAATAGTGATGTGAGTTGTTGAAGTGAATTATGGCTTTAATTGTTTGACTTTTTAAAGCCAAATTATTGTATATGTTTTAAAATACAATTACCAAAAATCATTCTACACATTTCCAACTCTCTCTCATATATTCTCTCTTCATCATTCACGCCCATGGAGGGAATTTTTCCTTCTTGTTTTGGCAGTGAACTGCCGTGAACAGTGGAGAAAATGGGAAGCAAAATGCTTGTTTTGTGGCAAAAATCAAGAGAACTAGCACTCCGAGAGACATGCGAAGCTGATAGGGAAGTTTACCCATAAGCCGGGAATCGTTTGACGAAGCTTGGAGCTCAAAACTTGGAGTCAAAAACTGAAATCATAGAGCACTTCACTGCCACTGCCGTGAGAAGTCCATGGAGCAAAAAAAAATTTGATTTTGTTCGTCAAAGCGTCGCTCAACCGATCGATGTGAATATTCCGCAACTTCATTGATTTGTATTCACACATGTTTCGTGCTTGTTTAATGATCTTGGGACCTTAGCAAACACCAACAATGGTATCTATGAGCAAGGTTGAGCATGGAATGTTTAGGGCTTAAAATTTAGGTAAAATTGATTTTGAGCATGTATAATGAAATTGGATGAATTAGTATGCTTAATGTGTTTTAATTGATGATTGATTGGATCAATTTGATGAAATTATATTTGGAACATTTTTCCCCCAATTCCCTTGCTTGGCCGAGAGGTATATGCCCTAAATGATCTTGAAATTTTTGAATTTTTGATAATTGGATGTGTTGGAAATCATTCGGGATGTTGATTTAATGTCGATTGTGGAATTAATTGGATTGAATTCGAATCGGACATACCCTCCTAAGCCGAGACTTTAAAGCATGTAATTGGGTTTGATATTAATCAAAATGTGTTGGACATGTGATGATGATAATAAGCATGATTAATTAGGCTAATCGACGTTTTAGAAACATTGATTTAAATAGTTAATTATGTTATACACTTTAGTTTAATTAAATGTGAAATTGGATTTTGTAATTTAATTATTTGGGCCTTAAATTGGATTTGGGCTTGTTGTGTTGCAATTGGGCTTATTGGGCTTGGTTGTACCAAGTTAGGTTTAGGCCAATGGATTGGATCCAATTGGGCTTAAAACCACTTCCGTTAAACCCCAATGCGACTTAATGGACCTTTAAAGTTTAATTGGGCCTAATGGGCAATATTGATTTCTGGGCTTATAGGGCAATTCCCGTATTAGATTTTGGTTATTCGATTTGACTCGAGTTGACCAAAAGTCTACGCCTTAAGAAATTAATTAAAAGCCCATTGGACTTTAACTGAATTGACATTGGACGTTAATTGGGCTTCGAGACCCGTAACGATTAAATTTGGAATTTAAGTCGTATAGGTTCGTTAATAAAGTGTAGTATTTAATTTGGAATTAAATAGCGAATTAGTATTAAATACAAATTGAATTGGATTTAATTATGTAGTTTGATTTAATTCGAGAATTCGTACTTTGAGTACTTATTCGCAAAACGTATTTGACTCGCACAAAATCAAATCGTTGTTTGAACATTGGATGGTCATTAATTATTAGATTAATTAATTTGATTAGATTGATTGATAACATGATTGTGTGAATACATGGTTGCGATGCTTGAATAAGGTATATCGGATAGATATTAGATGGGTGAGGCAATTTTAGAAATTGTTGTAATAAATTTGATTTATTAATTGGACCTGCGTGTCCAGCCTTATCACCTCCTTATTCTTTGTATTCTATTCTCACCTATTCCCCTCAATGTAAATGAGGTTTCTTTAGAAGTGTAGTGTAACAGGTAGAAGTAATACATGTGCTAGCGGGAGAGAGAAATAGAGAGACTTGATCTAGGATCATTGTGTAAAGTATCCATCCGCATATCATTATTATTTTTCATATGCGCTTTATTATGTGTTTAGAATGCATATTTAAGGGTGTATGATGATGAGACCTTAACAAAGATAATAAATTGGTTGCCAATTTGCACACGAAAAACCCTCGCTAAATATTAAGCGTTTTTTTCCTTCCATTAAGTGACTCTTACTCAAGATCCAAGACTGGCATTGGCTTGTTGGCCAAAGTCAAGGCCTTTGTCCGTCGAGGATGTGTTTGAATCACGAGAGCTTTGTTCCATATCAATGTCTTGTCCAAGTTGTGGTTTGTTGGCCAAAGTCAAGACCACTTCTTGTCCATCGACATTGATTACGAAGCTTTCCATGGTCAATGGGTCGTGCTTAACTGGGATCATTAAGTTTGTTGTGCCAAAGCCAAGGCTTAGTTGATACAGAGGAAAAAGGTTAGGTAATACATTGGATGTATTGGCATTTATAAGATATATATTTCGGACTTGGATGTCTCCCTACTGGATCTAGGAATTGAATTGGATCCAATTGATCTTAGAGATCTACCTAGTTAATTATCATACAATTTGTTGGGCAAAGTCAAAATTGTGTGATATTTAACGAGATCCTAGCCCACTAGGAAACACGGTTTCCCGAGTACTCGACAGAGGGTTAGAGGCTCACCGAAAAATAGTGGGAGGCAAGAATTGAATTTGCAATATTCGTTTAATTACTTGCCATACGCGCTCAATATAAATATTATTCATTGTTATAAATTAAATGTTAGTTGGACTAATATTTAATCGTTGTTTTAATTAAACAGTTGGACTGTATTCAAACCATTTACTTATAGTTGATTTTATAATTGGATTATATTAATCAATAAAATTGATTTTAATATATTAAATTATAGTTGATTAAATAGTTGGACTATTGTAATCATTATAATAAATAGTACCTAAATCGTTGATTAAATAGTTGGACTATTAGAATGAAGATGTAATTGAAAGATTGACATTTAAAGCATAATCCTAGGGAAAATGTATTTAAATGATTTAATTTTCAAAATTGGGAATAAGATTCAGGATGGTCCTGAAAAATAATAATTTACTTTATTTGATAAAATAACATATTACGCCTAAGCCTGAAGTTAAGCAAATAGTCGAGCATAATCTTTGGAAGATTTATGTAATGATAACTTTAGTGGTTAATCCATTAAGCTTGTCGCAGTAGACTCCTTAATTTCTTAATCAGAACTAAGGATTAGATCCTTAAAGTATCATAATGAAATTAAAGGATCTTCATAAATCTAATTTTTAGATTTTGGAAGTACTACATTGCAATAAATGACTCTTGGAGAGTTAATGACTATTCTCAAGGAGATAAAGTCAAAGTTTGCAATTAGGCAAGTAGCGCAAGGCGCACCTTACTTCGATATTCTACAAGGCCAAGGCTTGGCCAATGGCTACTGGAATGTTGAAAAGGGCAAAGGCAAAATCATTATAATCTTCTGGGAAGATAAAGGACAAATCCCAAAATGTCTGCCTAAATTGTGTCAAACGGGATCGCGGAAGCGTGACTGTCGTTTGGACAAAGCAGACATGAAGGAATTGAAGACGAGCAAGGCTCCGACTTCAAATATGTTTGTCAACATTATGTTCACTACTAGTGTTAAAATTAGATTTTAAACATTTAGTGTGGAACATAAATATGTACTGGTATGCAGCATCTGCTATGAGCAGGATATTGACTTCAGTTGAGATTAATCTGCGAATTGGAAACAGGACGAAAGTCGCTGTTTTAACCGCAGATACCTAAGTTTAGGAACTACCCTTGGGTATGTACCTAAATTGGGAGCTGTTATAATGTAACTAGTTTGACTAGAAACATTATCTCTATATCAGTGTTTAACCCGCTGCGGGTGAACCTTTATATTCTAGAACATTAAAGTGTTTTTTTTTATATAAAGATGATATTGAGATGTACACATTAGATGTGAATAACAGTATTTATATTTTGAATATAAATAAATCTCAAAAATATAACATGACAAACAAATAGCTCAAACTGATTTGATCAGAAGAAACTAATTGTGGCATTATTGTCTGAGACACATCTAAAACAAGAATCGTATATCCGCATTTTTGAAGGGTGGGTACTAGAACTAATTTGATTCCATTCAAATGAAGTCTACGAATCTAGTTTATTGGGCAAAGTGCCTAAAACACTGTTTACTTGGTAAAAGTGTAAATGCCACCGATCTGTTAGCCATAGTTCATAGTGAAGCAAGTGGGCCCATGTCTAGCTAGGCTAGGTGGATATGAATATTTTGTGACCTTTACGGATGTGGCATCGCGTTATGGTTAAGTGTTTCGTTAGAAACACGAATCGGAAGCTTTTACAGTTTCGACACGAAATAGACAAACAGATCGGCTAAAGTATTAAACCGTTACGGTTATACCATGATAAAAATACTTAAGCAATAGGTTTCTAATATACTTGAAAGAGTATAGTATTCTTTCAATGAGGACTCCTTCCGGAACACATCATTTTGACTGTGTGTCCGAAATGAGTAACCAAATTTTGTTTGACATCATAAGGTTAATCATGAGTCGCTTTGAGCTACCATTTCCTTCAACGGATAAATATAAACAGTGCATAACTTATTTTGAATAAGGTTCCATAAAATCTGTTTGACAGATATCATATTAGATATGAATAGGAAAGAAACTGGGTTTCACATTCCTGATCATTTGGGAATGCTGGGATATGTTTGGATGATACCAAACTAGAACCCAAATTAGATAAGTGCCAACTGTAGGTTATCCTAGGGATACCATAAGTATTGTACTTATACATCTCACCAGAGAACAATTAGATTGTTGCTCGCCATGCGGTTTTCCTAAGAGGAATACCTATATGTAGTGGTAAGTGAGAGGATAGTAAAACTCGATGAAAATCGGAGTAATACTATTCACGGCACCGATTCCTAATGGAACATAAATAGTTCATCAAGGATGAAACTATTACCAATAATCTTCGAATACATAAGAACCGCGTAGATCGGAGAGAGTCAGAAAACAACTTGGGGTATGAGTTTTTGATCTCACCTCATAAAGATGACAATCTTTTGGGTATACCAACTGACTACGTATGAGGTAGTGATACAAGGTATCGACTCCCTACTATGGCAAAGTGCCATATGAATCAGAAATGGATTCCATGTATATCAACTATGTTTAGACACTAGTTGTTGTACTGTAAGGCATTGTGCCTAAATGTACTATATAAGTCTTCAATGAAGACATACATGGATGGCAACATACCAACGTATAAAGCTAGGCTTTTAACGGAAAGGTATCGTTATTGACATTGTGTTGATTACGATTCAACCTTTTACTTGATGCCACGGAAAATCCATTTGGATAATGCTTGCTAATGCTGCATGTTTCATTTATGAAATATGGCAGCTGAACGGGAAAATCGCTTTCCTAAAAAGGAAACGTTTTGGAGGATGTTTATAACATCCTGTCGATTTTGTCGTATCAAAAACTAACAAACAAGGTTTGCAAGTTATTTGATCCATGTTTGGATTGAAGTAAGCATGAGATTCTTAGAATTATCGTTTTGATGTAATCATAATCGTTTATGATTTAATTTAAACGAAATGATTCTTGTGTATATAAGGAGGTTAGTGGGAGTGCAGTGGGAGTGCAGTGGAAGTGATTGTCCTAAATAATGATGACATGTCATTTCTTGGAAATGATATTCCCATAATAATAATCGGTGAAAGCTTGGCTTTCGAGAATAATTCTCCGTAGAATTCTTGGGAGAAACAACCTTTGTTCTAGGAATAAAGATCTACTGGGATAGATTTAAAGTTGTTAAGACTCTCCAAGAACTCGTACATTAAAAAATGTACGAGACCTGGTATCTCATACACTTTGAGCATATGGATTCACAATCAGGCCAATCCAAGTGATAGTCACTGGATTGATGTTAAGAACATCCGTTAGTATCTTAGAGAACTAAGGATGCTATCTTAATATGTGGAGAAGGAGAACTTAGAGTGACTGGGATCACTACTGTAAGTTTCCTAAACCGATAAAATGACTATAAGTCGCAAACGGTACTATACAGTTTGAATAACGGAACAGTGAGCTGGAAATCTTCCAAGCAAGATACTGTTACCGAATGAACAACAAATGCGGGTTATTACTGCAGCTGAGGCGGCAAAAGAAGCCAATTAGGTCGATAATAAATCTAATTAGATTAGATATAATTCTGTTAGCAGCTGAGCTAGGCTGCAGCACAGGCTAAAGAATTAACGGTCTCATCACCGATCTAGATACATACTTCGATATTCGTTTGATTCGTTGATGATAGGATAAATCACATCAGATGATAATCATACAAATCCGCTGACGAAAGTATTTCCTCAGCAGTTTGAGAGAACCGTACATAGTTCGGGTGTTATACACTCGAGTGATTGGCTATAGGTCAAGTGGGAGATTGTTGGACAATTATGACACATAGTGTCACTATTTGTACAGATCGTGGTGTTGTTGTACAAAATAACTATGTGATAAAGGAGATTACACTCTTATCATTTGTGATTAGATCACCTAGATGTATAAATGATGAGAGGTCCTTATGATTTGTTCCTGGATTGAGAATGATATGAGACAGGATCAGTCCACGAAGGATAAATCATTAAATATCCCTAGTCAGAGTATTATCGAGATTGGACATCGATAAATACGTAAAAGACTAGTATTACACTTGTGCGACTTGTGAGGGCACAATAGCATAGTTCTCATATATTTGGGTATAGGATACTCATGCAAGTGTAATAGAAGGTTGTGTTTTACCGATGGTACGTGAAACAGCTTCACTCTGGATAGACCCCCTCGGAATTCCATTGGTAGTATGACTATTATGTGTCTATGGAAGTCCATAATCAGGGTAGATGTATTTGGTCTTAACTTGAGAGTTGCACCGCTAATACTTGCGACAATCAATATACTTTGGTTGCGGTCGTCCAGGGCTTTAACAGGTTCTGTGTATGCCTATGCTGGGTATATCGAGAATCATAGTGTGTTGGGTGTGATGTCAAGACGGAAGTATCACTCCAGTCATAGTGGAGATGTCACGTAGGATACGGTACTGGTGCTCCTAAGTACTGCAGTCATCGGGATATTATGACTAGGTCATGAAAATCCGATATAGAGACTAGTTACCAGACATCCGACATGTGCTTCGTACGGGGCAGACACAGCTCCAGCCCCAGGCCTAGCACGTGACAGTCTGATACTGGATCGAAATACACAATACTACGTAAACTACGCCTTATACAGATCTTTTATTCCTGTAAGGATATTTTTGGAGAATTGGGTAGGCATGGCGCTTTGCTAGAGGCCAACCTTGTCTTGTAAATCGGTAAAATGTAGTACGAGGTACTTACGTGTTCGGATAGTCCGACGACCGTATTTACTGCCAACATATTTGGGGATCTCATGGGTCGCTTCCCAAAGATTTACCGATGACATATGACTCACACTTTAATTAATCTGTGATTAATTAGAAGAGAGAGAAAATTAATCTGAGATTAATTTCGGAGATATTTTATCTAGGATAAAATATCATTTAAAGAGAGATAATGATTAATTTGGAATTAATCGGTAAATTAATATTTTCGATATATTAAACGAAATTGGATTTCGACGCGGAATTAAAATTAGATTTTAATTCGGGCGAACGAGTTAATTTAGAATTAATTCGTTAGCGATGTGAATAGTAATTATGCTTAGCATGATTATTTAATTAAATTCGATTTAATTACGACGCAACGAAAAATTCGTTAATTTGGAATTAGCAAACCCGAGCCCGAGATTATTTGCGAGCGCATTCACATTTCGAATTCGAGTGCGGCACGCAATTCAAATCAAGCGTCAAATCATTAGTCGCATCAAGCTTCAAATCGCTAGTCGTTTTCACTTGTCACTTTGAGTGATGTGACTTGACAACTTGATTGATTGAGTGATATGATAACATGTCACTTGATGGATGTGACTTGATGTGAATAGTGATGTGAGTTGTTGAAGTGAATTATGGCTTTAATTGTTTGACTTTTTAAAGGAAAATTATTGTATATGTTTTAAAATACAATTACAAAAAATCATTCAACACATTTCCAACTCTCTCTATTCTCTTCTCTCTTCATCATTCACGCCCATGGAGGGCATTTTTCCTTCTTGTTTTGGCAGTGAACTGTCGTGAACAGTGGAGAAAATGGGAAGCAAAGTGCTTGGTTTTTGTGGCAAAAATCAAGAGAGCTAGCATTCCGAGAGACATGCGAAGGTGATAGGGAAGTTTACCTATAAGCCGGGAATCGTTTGACGAAGCTTGGAGCTCAAAACTTGGAGTCAAAAACTGAAATCATGGAGCACTTCACTGCCACTACCGTGAGCTTTCCATGGAGCAAAAAAAAAATTTGATTTTGTTCGTTAAAACGTCGCTCAACCGATCGATGTGAGTATTCTGTAACTTCGTTGATTTGTATTCACACATGTTTCATGCTTGTTTAATGATCTTGGGAGCTTAGCAAACCCCAACAGTATGATGATGAGACCTTAACAAAGATAATAAATTGGTTTCCAATTTACGCGAAAAACCATCAAAATATATTATGCGTTTTTCCTTCCATTGAGTGATTCTTACTGAAGATCCAAGATTGACACTCGTTTGTTGGCCAAAGTCAAGACCTTTGTCCATCGCGGATGTGTTTGAATCATGGAGGCTTTGTTCCATATGAGTGTCTTGTCCAATTTGTGATTTGTTGGCCAAAGTCAAGATCACTTCTTGTCCATCGACATCGATTACGAAGCTTTCCAAGGTCAATAGGTTCCGCTTAACTGGGATCACTAAGTTTGTTGTGCCAAAGCCAACGCTTAGTTGATTCAGAGGAAAAAGATTAGGAAATATATTGGATATATTGGCATATATAAGATATATGTTTCAGTCTTGGAGGTCCACCTACTGGATCTAGGAATTGGATGAGATCCAATTGATCTTAGAGATCTACCTAGTTAAGTATCATACATATTGTTGGCCAAAGTCAAGATTGTGTGTTATTTAACGGGATCCTAGCCCACTAGGAAACAAGGTTTCCCGAGTACTCAACAGAGGGTTAGAGGCTTGCCGAAAAATAATGGGAGGCAAGTATTAAATTTGCAATATTCGTTTAGTTACTTGCCAAACGCGCTCATTTCATTATTCGTCAATAAATAAATATATTAGTTGGACTAATATTAAAAGTTGTTTTAATTAAACAATTGGACTGTATTCAAACTATTTCAATTGATAGTTGATTTTATAATTGGATTATAGTAATCAATATAATTGAATTTAATTAAATTAAAAGTATAGTTGATTATATAGTTAGACTATAGTAATCATTATATTCAAATGTACCTGAAATCGTTGATTAAATAGTTGGACTATTAAAATCAAGATAAACTAAAAGATTAAGCGTTTAAAACATAATCTTGGAAGAAAATCTGTTTAAGCGGTTTTAATTTTCAGATTGGGAATAGAACCTTAGGATAGTCCTAAGTACCGAGAAGTTATTTTATTTGATAAAATGACATCTCATGCCTAAAGCAGGAGTTAAGCAAATAGTAGAGCATGATCTTTGGAAGATTCATGTGATGATAACTTTAGTGCTTAATCCTTTATGCTTGCCATAATGACTCCTTAATTTCGTCGTCATAACTAAGGATTAGATCTTTAAACCATGATGTTAAAATTGAAGGATCTTCATAGGTCTATACTTAGATCTTAGAACCATTAATTGCAATAGAAAACTCTTGGAGAGTTAATGGCTATGCTCAAGGAGCCAAAGCCAAAGTTTGCAAAAGGGCAAGAAGCGAAAGGCACATCTAACTTCGATATCCCAGAAGGCCAAGGTTTGGCTGAAGGCTTCTGGGGTGTAGAAAATGGCAAAGGCAAAATCATCACAGTCTTCTAGGAAGACAAAGGACATATCCCAAGATGTCTGCTAAGTTTGTGGCAAATGAGGTTACTAGAAGCGTAACTGCAGTATGGACAAGGCAGATATGAAGGAAGTAAAAAAGGGGCAAGGCTTCGGCTTCAACCATGTTTGTCATAAACATGTTCACTACTAGTATTAAAATTGGATTTTAGATACTAAATGTGGTACATAAATATGTACTGATGTGTAAAATCTGCTAATAAGCAGGATACTGACTTCAGATGAGATTTATCTGCGAATCGGAAACGGGACGACAATCGCTGTTTTAACCGTAGATACCTAAGTTTAAGAATTACCCTTCGGGCATGTACTTGAATTAGGAAAGTGCTAAAATATAACTAGTTTGACTAGAAATATTATCTCTATATCAGGGTTTAATCCGTTACGGATATACCTTTATATTCTAGAACACTAAAGTGTTTTATTTTATAAAGATGATATTAAGACAAACACATTAGATTTGAATAACAGTGTTTATATTTTGAACATAAACAAATCTCAAACATATAATATGACAAACAAGTAGCTCAAACTGATTTGATCAGATAAGACTTATTTGTGACAGTGTTGTCTGGGACACATTAAACAAGACTCGTATATCCACACTTTTGAAGAGTGAGTACTATGACAGATTTGATTCCATTCAAATGAAGTCTACGAATCTAGTTTATTGGGCAAAGTGCCTAAAATACTTTTTACTTGGTAAAAGTGTAAGTGCCACCGATCTGTTAGCCCTCGTTCATAGTGACGTAAGTGGGCCCATATCTAGCTAGGCTAGAGGTGGATAATGAATATTTCATGACCCTTAAGGATTTGGCATCGCGTTATGGTTATGTGTTTCTTTTGAAACACGAATCGGAAACTTTTTGAGTTTCGACACGAAGTAGACAAACAGATCGACTAAAGTATTATTTCGTCATTGTTAGACCATGATGAAAATACTTAAGCAATAAGTTTCTTGAATACTTGAAAGAGTATAGTATTCTTTCAATGAGGACTCCTCTTGGAACACTTCAATTTGATGGTGTGTCCGAACGGAGAAACCAAATTTTGTTATACATGATAAGTTTAATCATGAGTCGCTCCGAGCTACCATTTTCCTTCAAAGGGATAAGCATTAAACAATGTAATACTTATTTTGAATAAGGTTTCATGAAAATCTGTAGATAGAATTCATATTAGATATGAACAGGAAAGAAACCGGGTTTTCTCATTCCTGATGATTTGGGAATGCTAGGCATATGTTTGGATGATACCAAACTAAAACCCATTTTGGATAAGTGCCTAAATGTAGGTTATCATAGGGTAACCAAAGTATAGTACTTATACATCTCACAAGAGAACAATTTAATTGTTGCTCGCCATGCGGTTTTCCTAAGAGGAATACCGATATGCAGTGGTAAGTGGGAGGATAGTTAAAACTCGATAAAAATCAGAGTTATACTGTTCAAGGTACTGAGTCCTTAATGGAACACAAACAGTTCATCAAAGATGAAACTGTACCACAATCTTCGAATACACAAGAATCGCGTTAGTCGGAGAGAATCAGAAGACAACCTAGGAGGTATGGGTATCTGATCTCACCTCATAAAGATGTCAATTTTATTGAGAAAACTAACTACGTATGAGGAAGTGATACAAGGTATCGACTACCTATTATGGCAAAGTGCCATAATGTCCGAAATGGATTCCATGTAAATCAACCAAGTTTGGATACTGGTTGTCGTACCGTAAGACATTGTGTCTGTTGGTACTGTAAAGGTCTTCAAGGAAGACATACATGGATGGAAACATATATATGTATAAAGCTAGGCTTATACAGAAATGATATTGTCATCAACATAGTGTTGATTACGACGAGTCCCTTTTTGGTCCGTTGCCATGGTTAAATTCATTCGGATACTGCTTGCTAATGTTGCATGTTTCATTTATGAAATATGGCAGCAGAACGTCAAGCTCGTTTTCCTTAACGGAAAACTTTTTGGAGGATGTTTATCAACATCTTAACGGTTTGTAGTACCAAAACAAGCAAACAGGGTTTGCGAGTTAATTCGATCCATTTATGGATTGAAGCAAGCATTACGTTCTTGGAACAATCATTTTGATGTAATCATAATGGTATATGATTTAATTAAAAATGAATATAATTCTTGTGTATATTATGAGGTTAGTGGGAGCGTGCTGACAATGATTGTCCTAAATAATGATGATATATCATTTCTTGGAAATGAAATTCCTATAATACAATCGGTGAAAGCTAGACTTTCATGAAAAATTCTCCATAGAATTGTAGGGAGAGACAACCTTTATTCTAGGAATAAGGATCTACTGGGATAGATCTAAAAGTTGTTGGCACTCTTCGAGAACTCATACATTGACATAAATATACGCGACCTGGTGTCTCATATGCTCTTAGCATATGGAGTCACAATTAAGCTAATCCAAGTGATAGTCATTGGATTGATGTTAAGAACATCCTTTAGTATCTTAGAAGAACTAAGGATGTTGTCTTATACTATGGAGAAGGAGAACTTGAAGTGACTGGATTCACTGCTGTAAGTTTCCAAACCGACAAAGACGATTATAAGTCGCAAAAGGTACTGAATAGTTTGAATAACGGAACAATGAGCTGGAAATCTTCCAAGCAAGATACTGTTACTATATAAACAACAAAAGCAGAACTTTGCTGCAACTGTCGCAATAATAGTAGCATCTTGGATCTAAATAATTATAATTAGATTAGAAATAATTCTATCTACATCACAGGCTAAAGAATTAACGGTCTCATCAACGATCCGATATGTACTTTAAACTGTTTTCATCTGATTCGTTAGATCATACATCGTGGCGATGTGATGATTGAATAAATCGCATCAGATAATAACCTTTTAAATCCGCAGATGAAAATTGTTTTCTCAGCAGAAGTTTGAGCGACCTGTACATAGTTCAGGTGTAAAGCACCTGAGTGATTGGCTATAGGCCAAGTGGGAGATTGTTGGACAATTATGACCCATAGCATCACTATTTGTACAGAACATGGTGTTGTTGTACAAATTAACTATGTGAGAAAGGAAATTGCTCTTTTATCACTTATAATTAGATTACCAAGATACATAAGTGATAAAAATCCTTATGATTAGTTCCGGATTGAGATGATATGAGACAATATCAATCCATGAAGGTTTAATCATTAAATATCCCTAGTCGTAGTATTATCGAGATTGGACATCGATAATGCGGAATAGACTAGTATTACACTTGTGCACGTTGTGGGAGCATAACATCATAATTCTCATATATTTGGGTATTGGATACTCATGCAAGTGTAATAGGAGGTTGTGTTTTACCGATGGTACGGAAAACAGCTTCGCTTTGGATAGACCCCTCGGAATTCCATTGGTAGTATAACTATGTGTTTATGGAAGTCCGAATCAGGGTAGGTGTATTTGGTCTTAACCTGAGACTTGCACCGCTAATACTTGCGACAATCAATATACTTTGGTTTTGGTTGTCCGGGGCTTTAACCGGTTCTGTGTACGCCTCTTCTGGGTATATTGAGAATCGTAGTGTATTGGGTGTGATCTTAATATGGAAGTATCACTTCAGTTATAGTGGAGATGATGATCACGTAGGATACGGAACTAGTACTCTTAAGTACTGTAGTCATCGGGATAATATAACTAAGTCATCTTTATCCGATTATAGAGACTAGTTACCAGACATCCGATATATGCTTCGTACGGGGCAGATACTATTCCAGCCCCAGGCCTTGCACGTGAACATCCGATGCTAGATCGCTATACACAATACTACGTATACTACGTCTGATATAGATTATGATATTCCTTTAAGAATATTTCTGGAGAATTGGGTAGGCACGGTGCTTTGCTAGAAGCCAACCATGTCTTGTAAATCGATAAAAATGTAGTACTAGGTAGTACATATTCCGAGAGTCCGATAACCAGATTTACTGCCAACACATCTGGGGATCTCATGGGTCGCTTCCTGAAGATTCACTGATGACGTATGACTCTCACTTTATTAATTTGGGATTAATTTGATGAGAGAGAGAAAATTAATCTGGGATTAATTACTGAGATATTTTATCTGGGATAAAATATTATTTAAAGAGAGAGAGAATGATTAATTTGAAATTAATCGATAAAATAATATATTCGATATATTAAACGAAATTGGATTTCGCCGCGGAATTAAAATTAGATTTTAATTCGGGTGAACGAGTTAATTTAGAATTAATTCGTTGGTGACATGAATAGTGATTTTGCTAGGCAAAATTATTTAATTAAATTTGATTTAATTACGTCGCAATAGAAAATTTGTTAATTCAGAATTAGCGAACTCGAGCCCGGAAGTTTTTACGGGACCACCGCATTTAGAATCAAAGTGGGGCCCGCAAGTCACATCTAGAGTCACATCATTAGTCAATCAAGTGATAGAAGTCTTATCACCTTTTGGAGAGTGATATCTAGTCACTATTCATTGATTGATGAGAGTTGATGGAAGGTTTAAAAGCTTTGAACCTTGTTTGACTTTGGTAATGGTTTTTGGTATTTGTTTTTAGAAATCAAATAAAACCAACACACTTCTTCTCTCCCTCTCAATCCTCATGATTTTGGAAGCATTTTCTCTCCTCTCCATTTATTCCATGGCCGAATGTCAAGGAAAGAAATAGGTAATTTTTGTGGCAAAAATTACTAAGAGCTAGTACTCTAAAGGGTCATCCAATGTGATAGGGAACCGAACACATGAGCATGGAATAACCATTTGCAAAGCTTGGAGCTCGGAGGACATCCATGGCCGAAAATGGGAGCACGAAATGGAGTAAAAGCCGAGAGCTTCTTGGACTTAAAGCTTGAAGATTTTTATTGTTTCTCGCATCACAAAAACCGATCAATGTAAGTATGATTCCGCCATTCTTCATTATTGTATTCACACATGATTTCATGCTTGATTTGATCCTTGGGACTTAATAGAAACCCAACAAAAATAGTAGCCCAAAACAGCGAGGCAGCGAAGGAAAATAACGAACCAGTAAATCAGAAAAGTTGTGGAGCATCAACCCTTCCGACGACCGCATAACGTACTTCCAAGAGATGTCTTAAGAGGTTAGACCTGAGGGCACCATTTTATCTATTCTTGTTCTTTTCTTTATCATTTATTATTATTTAGTCGCATGCGTATCTTTGATCTATGTATGTTGTGGCCATGGGATGAATGGTTTTGTGCTATCTCTCGCGGTATATCGGATGGAAACCCGGACGTAAATTCCATAGCTGAATCCGAATGGACGGTAGTGCAGTCTGCACTAGGGATACAATTCCATGTACCACTTGTGAAACACACATATTTCATTCATCCGACCTTGCGTTTATTCATTGTTTATTAGAAATAGTATATTACTTTTATGTATGATTAGGCTGTTTAGTATGTTATTTTTTATGCATGATTAGGTTGTTTAGTATATCATTTTCAGAGTATGATTTATTTATTTCTTTTGCATTAGGAACTTGATGATGTCTATTCTAAGTTTATGTTTACATCATTATTTTATTTATATGGTCATGTTTATTGATTTAATGCGTTCATGTGCTTGCGTGCTTACCGTTATGCCGACTTACTTTTATGCATGCAAACTTAGATTTAGGCTTTACTTTTATGCATGTGAACTTAGATATATGTTTTACTTTCATGTATGCAAATTAGATGTAGGCTATTCTTACGTATGTAGGTTGCGTAGACTTGGTTAAATTATTGCACAAATCTTTTCATTACAAATGGCATAAGTAAGAGACCATTCTGAACCTAATGGTTTGAGGTATTCCCTTGCGAGGGGTGAGTGCAGCGTTAAATCATTTTCCTAGTTCACACTAGGTGGTGATTCCATTATTCTCCGGTTTAGTTCCTTGTGGGCTATTCCGTACTCCCGACTAGGCCACGACCCTAGAACAGCGTCACCGATTTCTGTGTCCTACAGTTTGGCGACTCCATTGGGGATAGAGAATCGACCCCGAAATAGTATCTTATAATGATTATGATTTGTGCTTTAGTTAACCCTGTCTACCATGGGTTGAAGGGGTTTAATCAAGGGCATTATTAGAGCTTGGTAATGGTTTGGTGTCTTCCTTCATTCACTACCTTTCTATCACTGAAGGGAAAATCCGTGGAGGCACCTAGATAGTCATTTACTCGTAGTTTACTGTGATGGACTAATTTGAAGGACTTGTTGTTTATTCATGTCACCAAGGCGATAAGAGCCTAAGAGGCTTGGGTATTTAAGAGAGTTCGCTCCACCCTCCCTCTGGGGAATCTACAATAGGAAATCCATTTGACAGTCAGTCACGCATCTTAACTTGTTGGCACGTACCTTAGCGTATAAAAAGGGTGCGCTCACTTGGTCGCTCGGACCCTTGAGTGGGGAGACCTAGTTGTGGGCAATCCTTCACTGACGAGAGCCTTTGTCTACACCCCTATAAACCCGCACATGAACTGTAGTTGTAGGACTAGTAGAGACTATCCCTTTATGCTTGCTTTTATGACCATCGTCATTTGGATTCAGTTGGACTTTTTGTCATGAGGTATGGGCTTGTTGGGCCATTTAAACTATGATAAGCACGTGCTTTATGGAAATTGGGCCAAAAGCTTCTAAAATACCGATGGGCCATTTTATATTTAGGCCTCGTATCATTTGAAGTTATTTAGCCATGTTATCGCAAAAGTATAAACCTGTTGGGCCTTTTCAACTAGGACAAGTTTGCACTTCATAATAGTATGATTAAATGCTTTAAAATGGTAATGGGCCGATCTATATATTCCATGCTAACTTAGAGTTTTAAAAGACATCATAGATACTCGTTGGGTTAGGGAAGACGGAAGACTCATCAAGAGGCCGTCAGCAAATATGAGTGAATCAGTTAACGAAGGATCTCGTATGAACCAACTGGAAACTAGTCTCGCCAAGGTTACCGAGCAGTTGCAAGCTTTGACTGCCACTATAACTAACATGGCTGTGCCTCATGCTGGGGGAGGCTCTGAGAATGAGAGGCGTGAGGACCCTCCGAATAGACGGAGTGATGATATCTTTGTCTTTGATAATGACATGGCTGAGTATGTCGTGGGAAGGGTAGTCGGGTCTTAGGCTGAATTACAGAAACTCTGAGATAAGGTAGAGTCAGTTACCCGCAAGATGAGGGGTAAGCATGAAGATTTGATGGACTATGAGGCGATGACGTTTGAGGAACGGCTGCCGGCTCAGTTCAAAATGCCTGATGTAGCCAAGTTCAATGGGAACGGGGATCCGATGGTCCATCTTCGGTAGTATGTTTCTATGATGAGTTCAGTGGGCCTGTCGAAGCGTCAGGTCCAGAAGATGTTTGGGATGTCGCTTGAAGGAGCACCCGTGGTATGGTACCATGGTCTGGAGAGGAAGGTCAAAGACGATTCGAGGGCATTGGCATAGGCCTTTCTGAGTCAATATGTCACAGACTTGGAGATCGACTTGTCATTTCATGACTTGGAGAATACCAAACAGAAGCCGAAGGAGAGCTTCAAGGATTACATGGATCGCTGGAGAAGCCAGCTTTTGAAAATGCAGACTCGGCCCTCAGAGAAGGACCAAATCAAGATGATTATCAAGGGTACTAAGCCCTCTATTTATGACAAGTTGAGGAGGATGACCTCTATGATCACTGATTTTCGGCAGTTGGGGGAGACTTTGAGGAAGAAGAAGCGGGGAATAAGAAGTTCTATGGACAGAATAGAAGAACTTTTGGAGGGCCTTCTGGTACCAAGCCCATTTTTGTTGAAGTAGCCGCCGTCAGAAACTGATGTTTCTCTAACCTGAGAAGGCTTTTGTCCAATGTGCTTGCATCCCCTTGGAAGCTAGACCACTCCCCAATCCTCCACCACCGCACTATAACCTGAACCTTTACTGTCATTAGCAGAAAGGCCATGACACCGACAACTGCGCCCGCCTTAGGCATGAAATCTAAGACCTCATCGACTCCCATAAAATACCCGACCCCGAAAAAGAGCAACTTAACACACACAGAAACCCCTGCCTAACTATCACTCTGTCCCACCACATACCTATATAATCAGCTCTGGCCTACCTGAAGACCTCATCCACCAAACTTTTGACCATCGAGCCTTTTACCTAGGGATTTGGGATAACAACAGTGAGGATGAAGCGGAATAGGGGAAGAATTTCTGGTTGGACTTTTCCAGCAGTGATGAGGAGGAGGCGAAGGGAATGGCCCGCAATGGGCGTTTCTACAGTGATACTGCAGAAAATGGCAAAGAGGTGTTGGCAGATGGCAGAGAAATAGTAGAAAATAGGGATAATACTGAAGGAGATGTAGTGTAGCGTCAGCTGAAGAAAACACGAGCATATCTAAGCATTTGGGAGTTGTTGTGTGCATAGCAGGAGCACAAGAGTGCCATGGTTGAGTCCTTGAGCAAGATAAGGGTGCCTGAGGATGCCATCCTACGATGTTTGTGGGATCGGTGCATAGGGAAGCCTCACATGTGTTAACCTTTTCTGAAGAGGAACTCCCGGCGGAGGGAAGAAATCATAATAGGCCTTTATTCATCAGAGCTGAAGTGAAGGGCAAGAAGACATCTTGTGTAATGGTGGATGATGGCTCATCTATCAATGTATGCCCATTGAAGATTTTGGCGAGGTTGGGTATAAAAACAACGGATTTGAGTTCTTCCAATATGACTGTCAAGGCTTATGATGATAGCAAGCGAGGAGTTGAGGGTACTTTTGCTGCAATGGTCAAAGTGGGCCCAATTGAGGATGAGGTTGAGTTCCCAGTACTTGATATCTCGGCCACTTTTACCTTGTTGTTGGGAAGGCCATGGTTTCACAAGCTTGGGGCATGCCCTCCACTCTACATCAGGTTATTAATTTTCCGTACGGGGGAGAGATTGTCACCATCTGAGTTGAGGTAGACAATGTTGTAGCCGCTTTGGAAATATAAACTTTCACAAGGTTCCAAGTGTCGGCAACCTTTGAGGAGTGGGTAGATCCTAAGGTGGCTAAGATCATGGAGAAAATGAAGTTCGAGCCAGGCACAGGCTCATGTGTTGGAGGAACATTGCCTGAATTCAAAGGGCAGACTACCAGGAGGGGTTTAGGATATAAGTCTGATGAGGATAAGCCGAAAGCTAAGAAGAAATGGTTAAAGCTGATGGAATGCTTCGTGAAGGCTACGGGGTATCAAGGAGGGCCCGAACCAGTGGAAGTTAATGGGGTCATGGTACCGGAGTTTGAGATCTTCCAAGATGTGCTTGGTGAGAAACTGCTGACAGCAGAAGTGGCAAAAGAGGAAGAAGATAAGTTGGAAGAAGAACTGATGAAGCTAGAGAGCCTGACCCTCGAGGAGAATAAGGAGATTGAGAAAAACCCGGCTGCGGAGGATAAAGTGTCTATAGATGATGAAGATATTTATATTCCTGATTTATTTAAGTGTACTCCCGCATTTGCTAGTAATAAAGACAATTATTTTGCTTACTTGCCCGAGTCTCTTCCTTTCAACTTGAATAACATGAGTATATTTGACATCAACTAAACCAAAATGAACACATTTAATCTTGGCACGCCTGAGAGCCCCAATGAGATTCTAATTGCAAGTGAGGTTACCTCTGATGAGCGGAAGAAATTAGAAGAGGTATTAGTCAAATATGCTAAAGTATTTGCTTGGTCCTACGAGGACATGCCTGGAGTAGACAGAAGCATCGCCCAGCATGTGATACCGACCTATCCAAACATGAGGCCGGTAAAACAGAAGCTCCAAAGAATGAGACCCGAGTGGGACGAGAAGGTTAGAGAAGAGGTCAAGAAGCAAATAGATGTGGGATTTCTAAGAAGTGGTGAAATACCCCGAGTGGTTGGCAAACATTGTGCCAGTGCCGAAGAAGGATTGGAAAGTCAGAATGTGTCGATTACCGAGACCTTAACAAAGGTTGCCCGAAGGATGACTTTCCTTTAACCCATATAGATGTATTGGTTGACAGTGCGACTTTATCTGCCATGTACTCGTTCGCGGATGGGTTCTCAGGATAAAATCAAGTTCTTGTGGCTGAAGAAGATAAGCATAAGACTGCCTTTGTCATGGAGTGGGGTACGTATTGTTACAAGGTGATGCCCTTTTGACTTAAGAATACCGGAGCAACCTACCAACTGATGGCCATTTCGTTATTCCATGACTTGATGCATAAGAAGATTGAAGTATATGTGGATGACATGATGGTGAAATCAAAGACGAGAAGCAGACATATAGAAGTACTGGAGAATTTCCTTGAATGAGTCGACATGTACAACCTGTGGTTAAATCCCAAGAAGTACGTGTTCGAAGTAACGTCAGGAAACTTACTAGGGCACACTATCGGAATGGGTGGAATAGAAGTAGACCCTAAGAAGATCAAAGCGATTACCGAGATGTCTGCGCCAAAGACAGAGAAAGAAGTGAGAGCATTCATTAGGAAGATTCTGTTGGACAGTTATGACCCATAACGTCACTATTTGTACAGATCATGGTGTTGTTGTATAAATTAACTATGTGACAAAGGAGATTACTCTCTTATCATTTGTGATTAGATCATCTAGATGTATAAATGATATGAGGTCCTTATGATTAGTTCCTGGATTGAGATAATATGAGACAGCATCAATCCACGAAGGTATAATCATTAAATATCCCTAGTCAGAGCATTATCGAGATTGGACATCGATAAAAGCGTAAAAGACTAGTATTACACTTGTGCGTATTATGTGAGATCATAACAGTTCTCCTATATTTGGGTACAGGATACTCATGCAAGTGTAATAGGAGGTAGTGTTTTACCGATGGTACGGAAAACAGTTTCACTCTGGATAGACCCCTTCGAAATTCCATTGGTAGTATGACTATGTGTCTATGGAAGTCCGAAATCAGGGTAGGTGTATTTGGTCTTAACCTGAGACTTGCACCGCTAATACTTGAGATAATCAATATGCTTTGGTTTTGGTCGTCCAGGGCTTTAACAGGTTCTCTGTACTCTTCTACTGGGTATATTGAGAATCGTAGTGTATTGGGTGTGATGTCAAGACGGAAGTATCACTCCAGTCATAGTGGAGATGATGTCACGTAGGATACGGGACTTGTGCTCTTGAATGCTGCAGCTATCAGGATATTAGGACTAGGTCATGTATATCTGATTATAGAGACTAGTTACCAGACATCCGACATGTGCTTCGTACGGGGGAGACACAATTCCAGCCCCAGGCCTAGCACGTGACATACGATACCACGTATACTACGCCTGATATAGATCGCTGATTCCTGTAAGCATGTTTCTAGAGAATTGGGTAGGCATGGCGCTTTGCTAGAGGCCAACCTTGTCTTGTAAATCAGTAAAACATAGTTCTTGGTACGTACGTGTTCAGATAGTCCGATAACCGAGCCAACATATCCGGGGATCTCATGGGTCGCTTCCCAAAGATTCACCGATAACGTATGACTCGCACTTTATTAATCTGGGATTAATTAGATGAGAGAGAAAATTAATTTGGGATTAATTACTGAGAAATTTTATCTGGGATAAAATATCATTTAAAGAGAGAGAAAGATTAATTTGGAATTAATCGATAAATTAATATATTGATATATTAAACGAAATTGGATTTCGACGCGGAATTAAAATTAGATTTTAATTCGGGCGAACGAGTTAATTTAGAATTAATTCGTTAGCGACGTGAATAGTAATTATGCTAGGCATGATTATTTAATTAAATTAGATTTAATTACGTCGCGATGGAAAATTCATTAATTTGGAATTAGCGAACCCAAGCCCGTGATTATTTTTGAGCGCATTCACATTTCAAATTCGAGTACGGCACGTAAGTCAAATCAAGCGTCAAATCACTAGTCACATCAAGCGTCAAATCATTAGTCACTTTGAGTGATGTGACAACTTGTCACTTGATTGATTGAGTGATGTGATTTTTTTGGTTGGTGCATGAGTGTGGAACACTCAAGGTTGTTGGATTTCATTAGTTTGACTTTTGAAAGCAAAAGTGTGTATATGATTTTAATAAAATCAATTACCAATTTTAGACAACAATCTAACACACAAATTTTCTCTCTTCCCTCTCATCTCATTCACGCCCAAAGTGGGCTGTTCTTCCTTCATATTCTGCTCACTGCCGTGAGCTATAGGAGCAGTAAAGGAGTGATTTTGTTGCAAAATCAAGGTGTTAGCACACTCCGGAGTCGTCCGTAGGTGATAGGGAAACCCACCCGTGTGCATGGAATGATTATACAAGAAAGCTTGGAGCTTGAATCACCCATCCATGGCTGAAAATGAAGATCAAAATAGTGCAGTAAAATCGTGAGCTTCAAAGGGCTTAAAGAGTTTTGTTGTTCGTCGCATCACCTCAACCGATCGATGTAAGTATTCCGTGACTTCCTTTGATGTAATCACTTATGTTTTCATACTTGATTCGATCCTCGGGACTTAGAGATTTCCCAACAATGGTATCAGAGCTTCTAAAAGCATGAAACTTGATTTAGGGTTTAAAATTGGGTAAAATGTATTTGAGCATGATTTTATGAAATTGGATGATTGAGTATGCTTAAATGTGTTTTAATTGTGGAGATTGGATCAATTTGATGAAATGTTGTTTGGAACAAATTTCCCCAAATTTCTTAGCTTGACCGAGAATTTAAAGAGCCCTAGTGTCTTGGAATTTTGTTTTTTGATTCATTGGATGAGTTGGAAACGATTGAAATGTTGATTTAATGTCGATTGTCGATTTAATTGGATTGAAACCGAATCGGACATAAAATCCTCACTTGGCCGAGACTAATATAGCATGTATATGATTTTTTTTTATAAAATGTGTTGGACATGTTTTGTTAAAAATGAACATGATTAATTTAGGCTAATTGGTGTTTTGAAAATATTGAATTGGGTAATTAATTATGTTATACACTTTAGGTTAATTAGATTATGAAATTGGAATTTTGTGATTTAATTAATTGGGCTAATTTTGGAATTTAGGCTTGAAAGTTGTTATTGGGCTTTAATGGGCTTGGTTGTACCAAGTTGGGTTTAGGATAAATTGGTTGGATCCAATTGGGCCCAAAACCATTTCCGTAAATTCCAAATGCTACTAATGGACCTTTAACTTTAATAGGGCCTAATGGGCCTAAATGGTTTCAAGGCATATAAGGGTGATTCCTTTAAATGAGCTTTAGTCTTTGGGTTTGACCCATGTTGACTAAAAGCCCATGCCTTTAGAAATTAATTGAAAGCCCATTGGACTTTAATTAAATTAACATTGGATGTTAATCGGGCTTTGAGACCCGTAACGATTAAATTTGGAATTTAAGTCGTAAAGGTTCTTAATAAAGTGTAATATTTAATTTGGAATTAAATAGTGAATTAGTATTAAATACAAGTTAAATTGGATTTAATGTTGTAGTTTAATTTAATTCGAGAATTCCTACTTTGAGTACTTATTCGCAAAACGAGTTTGACTCGCGCAAAATCAAATCTTTGTTTGAACATTGGATGGTCATTAATTATCAGATTAATTAATTTGATTAGATCGATTGATAACATGCTTGTGTGAATACATGGTTGTGATGCATGAATAATGTATATCGGATGGATATTAGTTAGGTGGGGCAATTTTAGAAATTATTGTAATAAATTTGGAATGTATTAAATTGGACCTGCGTGTCCAGCCTATTACCTCATTTCTCATTGTATTTCTCTTCTCACCTTTTCCCCTCAATGTAAATGAGGTTTCTTTAGAAGTGTAGTGTAACGGGTAGAAGTAAATACATGTGCTAGCGGGAGAGAAGAAATGGAGATATTTAATCTAGGACCAATGTGTTAAGTACCATCCGCATATCATTATTATTTATTTATACGCGCTTTATTATGTATTTAGAATGCATGTTTAAGGGTGTATGATGATGAGACCTTAACAAAGATAATAAATTGGTTGCCAATTTGCATACGAAAAACCCTGAAAACATATTAAGCGTTTTTCCTTCCATTGAGTGATTCTTACTCAAGATCCAAGACTGGCATTGGCTTTTTGGCCAAAGTCAAGGCCTTTGTCCGTCCAGGATGTGTTTGAATCACGAGAGCTTTGTTCTATATTGGTGTCTTGTCCAAGTCGTGATTTGTTGGCCAAAGTCAAGATTACTTCTTGTCCATCGACATTGATTACGAAGCTTTCCACGGTCAATGGGTTCCGCTTAACTGGGATCATTAAGTTTGTTGTGCCAAAGCCAAGGGTTAGTTGATTCAGAGGAAAAAGGTTAGGGAATATATTGGATATATTGGCATTTATAAGATATATATTTCGGACTTGGATGTCCACCTACTGGATCTAGGAATTGGATGAGATCCAATTGATCTTAGAGATCTACCTAGTTTAGTATTGGCCAAAGTCAAGATTGTGTGTTATTTAACGGGATCCTAGCCCACTAGGAAACACGATTTCTCGAGTACTCGACAGAGGGTTAGAGGCTCGCCGAAAAATAGTGGGAGGCAAGTATTAGATTTGCAATATTCGTTTAGTCACTTGCCATACGCGCTCAATCAAATATCATTCGTCAAATAAATTAAATGTTAGTTGGACTAATTTTTAAATTGTTGTTTTAAAACAGTTGGACTGTATTTATACTATTTCAATTTATAGTTGATTTTATAATTAGATTATAGTAATCAATATAATTGAATTAACAAATTAAAAGGTATAGTTGATTATATAGTTGGACTATAGTAATCATTATATATAAAAGTACCTGAAATCGTTGATTAAATAGTTGGACTATTAGAATTAAGATTAAATTGAAAGATTAGTGTTTAAAACATAATCCTAGGGAAAATGTGTTTAAACGACTTTAATTTTCAAATTGGGAATAAAACCTCAGGATAGTCCTGAAACCGAGAAGCTATTTTATTTGATAAAATGACATCTCGGGCCTAAGCCCGGAGTTAAGCAAATAGTAGAGCATGATCTTTGGAAGATTCATGTGATGATAACTTTACTGCTTAATCCATTATGCTTGCCATAATGACTCCTTAATTTCTTAATCAGAACTATGGATTAGATCCTTAAAAGTACGATAATGAAATTGAAGGATCTTCGTAGATCTATTTTTTGATCTTAGAAGTACTAAAATTACAATAATAACTCTCGGAGAGTTAATGGCTATTCTCAAGGAGATAAAGCCAAAGTTTGCAATAAGGCAAGAAGCGCAAGGCGCACCTTACTTCGATATTTTAGAAACCCAAGGCTTGGCCAAAGGCTTCTAGAATATGTTGAGTTTATAACATGTCCCAAGGATCATTTGTAATGCATAAAAACGAGTTGAATACAACCAATGAGGTGCGGAAAAAACTCACATGGATCGGTAGAGATGCAACGAAGATGAAAAACGCACTGCTCTCCCTTGCTCGGCAGTGGGCTGCGCGTGATAGGGGCTGCACGGTGGTGACTGGTTCGGCTTCTTCAAGGTTCGGCCATGAGAGACACCATTGAAGAAGCTCTAAGCTTCAAGCTTCCAAGCTTCCAAGCTCACAAACTCACTACCCTAACACCTTGATATGCCTCCATGAGTGTGCTAGCACATAGATCTTGCAACAAAATCCAATCCTTCTCAAATTTTCGTTCGGTCAAAACCAAAGGAAGATAGGAGATGATTCGGTCCTTTTGACCGTGAGAGAGATGAAGATGGGTTTTGGCTCCAAAAGCCAATACCGAAAATGAAAGAGAGAGAATTAGTGGGAAATAAAAAATTGTAAAAAGGGTTTTATAATTTCCAAATTATTAAACCATTTACAACTTTTAATTTCCAAAAAGGCAAGCATTAAATGCTTGTCAATCACCTCACATCAAATCACATCACTTTATTAAAGTGATATGTCTTTCAATCAATCAATCACATCAATCACTCAAATGTTATATCACTCAAAGTGATGTTTGATTTGACGCTTGATGTGATGAATGATTTGACGCTTGATGTGACGAATGATTTGACGCTTGATGTGACTTGCGTGCCGCACTCGAATTCGAAATACGAATGTGCTCGCAATCACACTCGAGCTCGGGTTCGTTAATTCCAAATTAACGTTTTATCCGTTGCGTCGAAATTAAATGATTACGCCTAGCGAATTCACTATTCACGTCGCTAACGAATTAATTCCAAATTAATTCATTCGCCCGAATTAAAATCCAATTTCAATTCTGCGTCGAAATCCAATTTCGTTTAATATATCAAATATATTAATTTACCGATTAATTCCAAATTAATCGCTCTCTCTTTAATTGATATTTTATCCTAGATAAAATATCTCCGAAATTAATCCCAGATTAATTAAAGTGCGAGTCATACTTCATCGGTGAATCTTCGGGGAGCGACCCATGAGATCTCCGGATATGTTGGCAGTAAATCGGGTCGACGGACTATCCGAACACGTAAGTACCTCGTACTACGTTTACACCGATTCACAAGACAAGGTTGGCTTCTAGCAAAGCGCCATGCCTACCCAATTTTCCAGAAACATGCTTACAGGAATAAGCGATCTATATCAGGCGTAGTATACGTGGTATTGCGTATTTTTGATCCAGTATCGAACTGTCACGTGCTAGGCCTGGGGCTGGAGTTGTGTATGCCCCGTACGAAGCACATGTCGGATGTCTGGTAACTAGTCTCTATAATCGGATATACATGACCTGGTCATAATATCCCGATGGCCGCGCAGCACTTAAGAGTACTAATACCGTATCCTACGTGATATCATCTCCACTATGACTGGAGTGATACTTCCGTCTTGACATCACACCCAATACTCTACGATTCTCAATATACCTAGTATCGGCGTACACAGAACCGGTTAAAGCCCTAGACGACCTCAACCAAAGTATATTGATTGTCGTAAGCATTAGCGGTGCAAGTCTCAGGTTAAGACCAAATACACATACCCTGATGTCGGACTCCCATAGACACATAGTCAAACTACCAATGGGATTCCGAGGGGGTCTATCCAAAGCGAAGCTGTTTCCCGTACCGTCGGTGAAACACAACCTCCTACCGCACTTGCATAAGTATCCAATACTTAAGTATATGAGAACTACGCCGGTGTGCCCTCACAACACGCACAAGTACGATACTAGTCTTTTACGTAGTTATCGATGTCCAATCTCGATAATACTCTGACTAGGGATATTTAATGATTTATCCTTCGTTGATTGATACTGTCTCATATCATTCTCAATCAAGGAACAAATCATAAGGACCTCTCATCATTTATACATCTTGGTGATCTAATCATAAATGATAAGAGTGCAATTTCCTTTGTCACATAGTTAATTTGTATAATAACACAATGATCTGTACAAATAGTGACGCTATGGGTCATAACTGTCCAACAATCTCCCACTTGGCCTATAGCCAGTCACTCAAGTGTTTAACACCCGAACTATGTACGGTTTGCTCAAATTGCTGAGAAAAGGTTTCGTCAGTGGATTTTCATGATTATCGTCTGATGCGATTTGTACGATCATCACATCACCACGATGTATGATCCGAACGAATCAGATGAATAGTCGAAGTATATATCTGGATCGTTGATGAGACCATTAATTCTTTAGCCTGTGCTGACGCCTAACTCAGCCGCTAACAGAAATATATCTAATCTAATTAGATTTATTATCGATCCAAATGGCTTCTTTTGCTGCTTCAGCTGCAGCAATGATCCGCATTTGTTGTTTATTCTATAACAGTATCTTGCTTGGAAGATTTCCAGCTCACTGTATCGTTATTCAAACTGTATAGTACCATTTACGACTTTCAGTCGTTTTATCGGTTTGGAAACTTGTAGTAGTGATCCCAGTCTCTTCAAGTTCTCATTCTCCACAGATTAAGACAGAATCCTTAGATCTCTTA